>SKCR01002653.1:0-27636 GCA_019454045.1 Zanthoxylum bungeanum
GCATTTGCTCATTGAGATAAGCAATCAATTAAGTTTGATTAAGGGCATCTCTATAAGAAGTAAGGTATGCAATTGTGTTGTGAAATACTTAGATTTATTTCAATATGTTTGTGAATAAATCTAAGACTAGTAATACATGTATGGTTAGATCCTAAGTATACCATTTATGGATTTTTTTTTGCCATTAAAATATTAGGGATGATGTTTCCCAACATTGGTATCAGTAGCCTTAATACATTTATTCTAGTTAGATTGCTCAAAAATGCATGACCATGCATGAAAAATGAAGAATGAAGAATATGCATTATGTCTTTATTTTTACAAAAATGATTTTCTTCCAATTTTTTGCCTTAATATTTTACTGTAAAAAAATTGATAATGGCGTGTTCTAAGATGTTTTGAAAACTAGGACATGTGATCTTTAATTCGGTATTTCATTTTCTTAATTTGGATTAAAATTAAGAAAGATATGAACCTTAAAAGTTGGCTAGTCGAACCTATTTTTATCCAGAAAAATACTCTCAGATTAATAAAATGACATGTCATCCCCATCTTAAAGAAGTAGACGAAATGTCATCCAAAAATTATGTACGATGCGTTGTACAAGAAGCCAAGACACGGACGACAAATTTTGACACGTGTCAGCACATGTGGTCCTGTGTTGACATCGTTATCTAGTGATTTTGATGTATCTTACCTTGAATTAGAGCTCATTCTTGTTATAAAAGGAGTTCATAATGATAAATTTATTTTATCATTCAAACTTTGTGTTTATGAATTGTCTATTATATTTGTGATATTAGTATATTGTCAGTAGAATATTGTATTCATTGTACTAATAATCTTTTCTTGTTTCAGGAAAACATTGTAATAATAAAAAGAACTCCTCGTGTAATAAGAACAACCAATGAAATATTAAGGGTTGCCCAATTGCTTCGAAACCTAGAAGAATATAAGATGCATGATCTCACACATCATAAAAGTAAATGAAATGATACAATATTTAATTTAGCAAGGTGAATGGGTAATAGGGGTGGGCATTATCGGATTCGGATCGGATCAGACCGAATCTGATCCGATCCGATTAGTATTAGTTTGTTTGATCCGATAAGGTTTTATAGCCTTATCAAACTCGATCCGATCCGATCCGATAACTATCGTATCGGATAGGATTTGTTTGATCCGATTAGAATACTTAACGAATCAGATAAATCTGATTTGATAACGGATTCGAATCCGATAAAGAATCCGATTTGATAATGAATCCGATAGTGGATTCGATTTGATAACGGATCTGATTCGATAACGGATCCGATTTGATAAAATTGATTTGAATTTTAAATTATCCGATTCGATTCGATAAAATTGTTATGAATTTACAAATTTTCAAATAAATTTTTCGAATCGGATCCGTTATCAAATCGGATTTGTTATCAAATCGAATCTACTATCGGATTTATTATCAAATCGGATTCTATATCGGATTTCGAATCCGTTATCAAATCGGATTCCTTATCGGATTCGAATTTGTTATCAAATCGGATAAAATCCGATTCGATCCGATAGTTATCAAATTTATCCGATCTGATCCGAAATTCGACAAATGAACCAAACATGATTCGATTGGGTTCGATAGCCAAATCCGATCCGATTCGATCCGATATTATCGAATCGGATCGGATCTGACTCGATCCGATCCGATGCCCACCCTAATGGGCAAGGTAAAAGAACAGAGTTAAACTACTACGTTTTCTAATCACTTGATATTTTTCAGATATGATGTCATTTTTCGTTCTTGATGTTCTTTTGATTCTATCTTCTTATGTCAGTTTTCTATTGACGTATTTTAAGTATTGACATGTTTTCATATCTCCGGTCATTTTTCGGTCTCTTTATTCTATTATGTGTACTGTTCTGATTTTTGTTATAGGTTCCCGACTTTAAATTATGTCATAGATTTCTGTCATGTCATAGGCTATCAAATTATGTATTCGTTCTGTATATGTATATAACTTCTAGTTTACATTTCAGTATGTATAAGTTTATAGATTCCAGCTTATGTATCGTATATATATGTATATGACTCTGATTTATGTTTCTCAGTTCTATCCTACTCATCTGCTTAGGTTTAACGTTATCTTCCGCTATATGTATACATATATGTATATAATATTTTGTATTGACGTATTTTGTGTTCACTCACCAGGTATTCGTTCTGTATATGTATATAACTTCTAGTTTACATTTCAGTATGTATAAGTTTTAGATTCCAGCTTCTGTATCGTATATATATGTATATGACTCTGATTTATGTTTCTCAGTTCTATCCTACTCATCTGCTTAGGTTTAATGTTATCTTCCGCTATATGTATACATATATGTATATATATTTTGTATTGACGTTATTTTATGTGTTCACTCACCAGGTATTCTAAAAGATCTTACCCCCCCCCCCCCACTCTCTAGTGTTTGTCTTACAGGTTTCAGCTTCCTACTATCGAGGATAAGCTTTGTAGAAGGCGAGAATCCAGCGACAATCATACACTATATTCCTTATATTGTCTAAGTCTGGGCCCATGTGAATATATATATGATTTGTTGAGTCAGTCCATGAGGTCGGAATGATGTGTTTATGTATATATATATGATATCTAATGAGTGTTGACATGATCTATTATTTGGATGATAGGAGTGGATGTGACGATGTGATTACTGTGTGTATGTAGTATGATCTGAATGAGGCCGGACTAATGAGATGATATGGTCATCTGATGAATGTTGAAATAAATAATTATAAACATTATGAATATATATTGTTCATTGGAGAATCAATGATATTTAATGGCACAAGAAATAATTAGAGATATATAATAGACTTTATGACTTGACTATAATTATGAAACATTGTAGAGGATCAAACCGTATGTAATGTTTAAATCGATGGACGTAATTCATCTACAATAATGAGAGCTTAACTTGACTTTTTAGTGGAATACCTCATGATTAATAATATGAGATTATTGATTAAAGAGTTTAATTATTAATTCCAATATTATTGGAGCTCAGATATGTATTTCCATTTGGTCCCCTGATTATCTCATAATCACTATAATAAATAATTGGATAGTCCAATTGATGCTCGAGAAATAAATTGAATAATTAAGATTCAAATTTATTAAATAATGATTTTGAATTATTTTTTACATTGACCAAAATTAATGAACTGTATTGTAATTCGATTATATATAGTTTTTGGACAAATGATTATTTGATAATCATTTATAAGTATTTTTATTAATGGTTGTATGATAATCATTAATTTAATTAATTAATTTATTGAGAAATAAATTAATTATTTCATAGTTTATATATTTTAAAATTATTTATGTACAACCAAATTTCTATTTTAGTTAATTAAATTTAAAAGTGCTTTAAATCTAATTAAAGTTATCAGTATTTTGAAAAAAATTCAAATTTTGGGAAACCAAAATTTATAACTCTCTTGGGTGTGAATACCATCTTGTGTGAGATGTTAATTTCATTAACCCTAATTTAATTAGGGTTAACTAAAAGTAAGGGTATTTAAACAAAACTTATTTTATTTTTTACCATAATCCTATTGGCTAATGTTCAAGCAAATCATAAGCGAAAATCAAACCATATTCAAGCAAAATAACATGCAGACTAAGGTAGCCAGTTTTCAGTTTTACATAGAGGAAAATTCAACATAACATGATAAAAAGAGTTTTTATTGTATTCTTGATCAATTCTTTTGAATAATAAAAAACATCCATAAGCCTACACGTGTTTTTCTTGATTACGAGTTATAACTTTGAAAATGAAGTTTTAAAGAGAAAAGAGATCATAAATTTTTAAAGCTCTTGATAATCGGCTTCCACACGTGCATAGAATGAAAGAGAATCGTTCCATTCATTCCTACATTTGCAATCTAAATTACCAAATTCGTACAGATTTAAAAATTTACTCTTTAATGGCTATTTTTTCAATATTTCTATATAAACACTTATAGATATGTTAGAATTACTTCTACATAGATCCGTTAGAATCATTTCTAACACATCATATTATGCTTTAAAAAAACACATATCATATTGATTATCTGTCATATATAGAAGTGTTCTTGAGCTTTTATTTGCTTACATCCATAATCAAACATAAATTATACTCATACTTGTGTATTTGCTCATTTTAGGAGCTTTATCAGTGTGATTGCTTATTAAATTTTTTTTTTTTGTCATCTTTTGAGAGATTAGTGCATTGAGGAACACTTGGACTTGATTGTAAGTGTGAAAAACACTTTCAGTGTAGAAAAATACTTGTAAAGATTGAATTGATACCTTACAATCCATTTGTTATAAAAAGTTCGATTCACACCCTTGAAGTGAATTGGGTCATTTCCAATTTTGTAAATAAGAGTTGCAAGGTTTGATCCACACCCGAAAGTTGGATTCGACCATCTTCAGACCTTAATAAAGAAGAAATGTGTGAGGGTTTTATTGGCAACCAAGAAGCCAAGTGATTAATGAATCATCTAGTTCAGATAACTTGAAGGCGTGAATGTCGGTGTGCTTACTGAACCACATAAAAATCATTGTGTATAATCTCTCTAACTTTTATCTCTTTACTTTACAATTTAAATTGAGATATTTGGGTATGTGTTGAATTGAATGTTAGTGAGCATTAATTGGTTGAATTATAAGAAGTATCATATATTGAGATTGTTGTGATTGTGGGTGGGAGTTGAGGGATTCAAGTATTAGTAGAATTGAATATTGGAATTATTAGACTTAAAATTGTGAAATCAAGTATTAATTGAACTAAATCCTAAACCTTGTTAGATAAGATTAAAATTATTTCCATAATATTCAAGCATATCTAGACTAAATAATGTCCTAAATTATTAAAAAGATATCATTTCTTAAATATAAAGATATTCTTAATTTATTGACCTAAACAAGAAGATATTCCTTAACCAATATGGTTTAACTTATCAAGGACAAATATAATTTCTACAAGATATACCAATTTAATGAAGGAAGGATGAGATATTTAATTCAACAATAAATTAAATAAGTATGACCATAACAAAAACTAAATAAATATTTGATAAGTATATAGATTAATTCCGAACTCTAGGCACACTCCATATACATTTTCGGTTTTCATTATAGTAAAAAGATACAAAGTCTATGAACTCTAAATTATGTAGTCTGTGAATCATCATTTTTTACTGGGAAATTATCATATTTTTCACAAACTGCATAGCGCAAGTTTATTTTCCCAAGAAAATTTTGAAAATGTTTCAAGTCCACCTCTTTATATATAAAATTTTGATAATAGAATGTGGAAAATATGACAATTTTGAAACGAGTGAATCATAAAATACTTTCAAAATTTTCGGTAATAGTGTACTTTTGACAATCATCAAGTTTAAAAAAAGATAATTTTTCAAGGACAAAATAATATTTTCGATAAGATTCCTTAATTTATTTATAAAATGGTAAAAATTTGAATACCTTTAAAATAACATGTGAATAATGGAACAATTTTAAAATTTTTGGGAAAAGTAAATTTACGCTAATCAATCAATAGGTGAAAAAATAATAATTTTCCTAATTAACTTTTCACTAGGATTTCATTTTGGACATTCAGTTGAGATCTTTCCAAATCGAACTTTCAAGAGCGTTGGTTCTAAAACACCATATTAATTTTAGTTAAAAATAATTTATATCTACATTTACTAATGGTCTGGTGTCGTGGTGTAGTTGGTTATCACGTCAGTCTAACACACTGAAGGTCTCCGGTTCGAGTCCGGGCGACGCCATTTTTGTTAATTTTAAATTTATTAAAAGTTTGACCATTTTTTATTTTTTATTTATTTTTTTAAATTTATTAAAAGTTGGACCATTTTATTTTCTCTTGGATTGACCTCCCGATATTCAGTTAAAATCATTAATCGTATTTATCCCCATGTTTCCATAAAAAGACACCTCACTAAGAAATGGATCCGGGAAGAAGAGAGGGAGAATTCTCGAGAACCAAACAGAAAAGGGCCAAAGCCGACTTAGCGGCAATCCTTCGGAAATCATGGTACCATTTAAGGTTGTCTGTGAGACACCCCTCTCGGGTTCCAACGTGGGACGCTATTGTACTCACGGCGGCTAGCCCCGAGCAAGCCAAGCTTTATGAGTGGCAGCTCAGGCGTGCCAAGCGCATGGGCCGGATCGCTACCTCCACTGTCACTCTCGCCGTGCCTGACCCCGATGGCCTGCGGATCGGCTCCGGTGCAGCCACTCTCCATGCCCTTTTTTCTCTCGCTATGCATTATCAAAAGCTCGGCCTTGATCTTGGCCCTGAGGTAATTTCACTTTTGTAAAAGCTGTCAATGTCATTAAAACGTAAATTGAACTATTAGCAGAGTTCAGGAATCTTGTATTTAATCCCCCCGCAATATATATATATATATATATAATATATATATATATATATATATATATATATATATATATATATATATATATATATATATTATTAATCTTGAAAGAATATTGGCTTTATTACAGTTGACTTTTGTGTGGTATTGGGGAAATGGAGATCTCTCGGTTACTGGCTTTAATGGGGTAGATGTTATCGACAGGTGGCAATTGCAAATGGGGGGAATTCAGGATCTTTTATGAAGAATGAAGAATCTCTAAGTGCAGTTGTTAAGTTCATGGCCAAACAGCATATACTATTGCTTCATGCTGGAGGTGACTCCAAGAGAGTCCCATGGGCCAATCCTATGGGGAAAGTTTTCCTGCCACTTCCTTATTTGGCTGCTGATGACCCTGATGGACCTGTTCCTCTGCTTTTTGACCATATACTTGCAGTTGCTTCTTGTGCAAGACAAGCTTTGAAAAATGAAGGTTATTTAATTTGTTATATTTCCACTCAAAGTTGATTGGAAATACATGCGTGCCTGTTTAAATGTTCATTACATTTGGGAATTGAATCATTCAAGTTGCATGGAGGTTTGCTTCATTGATTTTACAGATAAGGTTAACTGTGTACTTTACAGAGTTATACGAATGTTTTTCCAAATTCCATTTTAACTGCATTTCAGATATTGCCATCTTGATCTTCTTTATTTGCTCGAGATCCTACAATGCCAGTTGTGTAATAAGTAATAACAAAAAAATGGTTATTATTACTTTTATTTTTCAAATGCATATGATAATTATAATATCAGTGCTGAATTTGCTACAATGATGATCACAGTAGTTTACTTTCTTGCCACAACTTTTGATATTCACCTTTGGAATTTTTTTTAATTGCAGGTGGAATATTCACAATGACTGGGGATGTTCTTCCATGTTTTGATGCCTCCACCATGATTCTGCCAGAAGATGCATCCTGCATCGTAACTGTTCCAATCACCCTTGATATTGCATCTAACCATGGGGTTATTGTGGCAGCTAAAAACGGGATTATCAATGAAACTTTTACCCTCAGTCAAGTTGACAATCTCCTCCAGAAACCCAATGTAGAGGAGCTTACCAAGAATCATGCAATTCTAGATGATGGTAGAGCGTTGCTTGACACAGGAATAATAGCTGTTAGAGGGAAAGCATGGGAAGATCTTGTCATGCTTTCTTGTTCCTGCCTACCAATGATTTCAGCGCTTCTAAGAAGCAGAAAAGAGGCAAGTCACTGATTTTCTGTTGGCAATTTTGTTCTTCGGATTGAAAGTATAATATCAAAACAAATTGGATGTATTTCATATATTTTTGTCATCTCTTGTCATTTGATTTTCCTTGTTTCCTTATTACGATGTCTAAGTCAATGAAAATTACTTACCTAGTTGTTTGTCTATATCTGCTTTTTCTCAGAAAACTATTAATTACTTCTGAGATGGAACTTTTACCTCTTGGTAAAGAAATGGGTTTGTATATAAATAATCATTGTCAGGGCATCCTCATGTTATAAAATGAGGATGCCTGCTAAAAGACAAAAAAAAATCACATTGAAAACTGTGTTTTTTGCTGTTAGGGGCATCGATGCCCTCAGTTGAGAATGACTCGTGTATGTATATATAAAGTATGCTATATGGATTTCTAACACTTGGGTTATAGATTAATTTTTCAAAAAAAAAAATTACCCTATGCTGACAGTTCAATTGTCGGCATTTGTTCTTGTAGATGAGTTTGTATGAAGATCTGGTAGCGGCTTGGGTACCGGCGAAACATGACTGGTTGAGGTTACGCCCTTTAGGCGAAGAACTTGTGAACAAACTGGGAAAACAGAGGATGTTCAGCTATTGTGCCTGTATGCTAAATACATTTTAAGTATCAAATCTTGTTTTTTTTAGGTTCTTGTAACTATCTCCATGACTTTATTTATTTTATCCTTGCTTAATTATGCTACTGCAGATGAATTGCTGTTTCTACATTTTGGAACCTCAAGTGAAGTGCTGGATCACCTAAGTGGGGCTGTTTCAGGACTTATAGGTCGAAGACATTTATGTTCCATCCCAGCAACCACTGTATCTGACATTGCAGCTTCTGCAGTTGTTCTTTCTAGCAAAATAGCACATGGTGTCTCAATTGGGGAAGATTCTCTAATATATGATTCGAACATTTCTGGTGGAATACAAATCGGCTCCTTGTCTATAGTTGTTGGCATTAATCTCCCAGATGATACTGGTGCAACAGCAGAAGATTCATTTAGACTCATGCTTCCAGATCGCCATTGCCTTTGGGAGGTTCCCTTAGTAGGATGTACTGAAAGAGTATTAGTTTATTGTGGTCTCCATGATAATCCAAAAAATTCACCTTCCAAGGATGGGACTTTCTGTGGTAAACCCTGGGAGAAAGTTTTGCATGATTTAGGCATTCAGGAAAGTGACCTGTGGAGCTCCACGGGTGATCAGGAAAAGTGCTTATGGAATGCAAAAATATTTCCTATTCTTTCTTACTCTGAGATGCTTACTTTGGCAACATGGTTGATGGGCTTGAGTGACCAAAAAACTGAATTCTTGCTTCCCTTGTGGAAAAACTCACGCCGTGTCAGTTTGGAGGAGTTGCACAGGTCAATTGACTTCTCAGCAATGTGTACCGGGTCGAGTAACCATCAAGCAGATCTTGCAGCTGGAATTGCCAAGGCATGCATTAATTATGGCATGCTTGGGCGCAACTTATCACAATTATGTGAAGAAATTCTTCAAAAAGAACTCTCTGGAGTTGATATTTGCAAAGACATCCTAGACCTGTGTCCCAAACTTCAGGAGCAGAATTCCAAGATTATTCCCAAAAGCCGGGCATATCAGGTGCAAGTTGATCTTCTCCGTGCATGTAAAGAAGAGACAACAGCTTCTGAGTTGGAGCTTAAAGTTTGGGCTGCAGTCGCTGATGAAACTGCTTCAGCCATAAGATATGGTTTTAGAGGTGGAGTCTAAGTACTCATTTCTTAAATATTATCAAACTCATATGAAATACTGAAAATTGAATAAAAGAACCAATAAAAGAGTGGTCAATCCTATTGTTCATGTAAAATCTTCATAAATTATATAACGATGAAGATTTTTTTTTTTTTTTTTTTTTTAATTTTTATGTAGAACACCTCCTGGAATCCCCCAGCAGAAGTGATTCAGCATACCAGAACAAAAATCGTGATGGCTCTGTGGATCATCCTTTCCAATCAAGAACTGTAAAGGTTGAATTACCTGTTCGGGTCGATTTTGTTGGGGGTTGGAGTGATACTCCCCCTTGGAGTTTAGAGCGTGCTGGTTGTGTTCTCAATATGGCAATAAGTTTGGAAAGTTCTCTTCCTATTGGTACCATCATAGAGACAACAAAAATAAGTGGAGTATTGATTAGTGATGATGCTGGAAACCAGTTACATATTGAAGATCTCACCTCCATTACTGCTCCCTTTGACCACAATGATCCATTTCGGCTTGTCAAGTCTGCATTGCTAGTAACTGGTATTATTCATGAAAACATTCTTGTATCAATGGGCTTACAGATCAGGACATGGGCAAATGTTCCCCGTGGTAGTGGCTTAGGAACTTCTAGCATCTTAGCAGCTGCTGTTGTGAAAGCACTTCTGCAGATAACTGATGGAGATCAAAGTAATGAAAATGTTGCGCGACTTGTTTTGTTGTTAGAGCAGCTCATGGGCACAGGAGGTGGCTGGCAGGATCAAATTGGAGGTTTGTACTCAGGGATTAAGTTTACTTCAAGTTTCCCTGGAATACCATTGCGGCTCCAAGTGATGCCCCTGCTGGCTTCACCTCAGCTGATTTTGGAGTTGCAGCAGCGGTTGCTTGTGGTATTCACTGGTCAAGTAAGTATTCTAGCCACTTTTTCTCCCTCATTTTTCTGTGGGCTATTCATTTTGGGATTATTTTTCGTGATAAAACATTAATTTTCAAGGGTTTTAGTAGATTGCATTATAGGAAATTGCATATAGTGGGCAGGCTTTTCCTGTGTATAGGCTGGCTCTGTCTGTCTCACACCTGGGATTTTTTAAATCCAATATCCTAGACCTCTCATTTACTTGTCCCTCAACTAAAAAATAAAGAAACTGATAATTTGATAGTAGAAAAAGGATGAATATTAAAACAAGGACTTGACTCCCATTTACCATTAGGCTAGTCTATGGATTTTTTTGGGCTATTATAGATTCTGCAATTACTTTGCAGGTTCGACTGGCACATCAAGTACTACAAAAGGTGGTAACTCGATATCTTCAAAGGGATAACCTTCTTATATCTAGTATCAAGCGTCTGGCTGAATTGGCAAAGAATGGAAGAGAAGCCTTAATGAACAGTGATGTAGATGAACTAGGGGAGATAATGTTGGAGGCTTGGAGGTTACATCAGGAACTCGATCCCTATTGCAGCAATGAATTCGTTGATAGGCTGTTTGCATTTGCTGATCCATACTGTTGCGGCTACAAGCTAGTTGGTGCTGGTGGTGGGGGCTTCGCTCTATTGCTCGCCAAGGATGCTGATTCTGCCATAGAATTAAGACGCATGTTGGATAATGATTTAAATATCGACGCTAAAGTCTACAATTGGAACATCTACTTAGAATCTTAGCTGTATGTAGAAAAATTTTAAGAAGGCTTATTATTCTTTACTTCATCTCCTTAGCTGCTCATATTGATTATATATTGAAGTCGTCATTGTATAAGTTGGTATACACCATACAAGGATCGTATCCAGTGCAAAAAGGAAGGTCTGTGCAAGGTTTTAATGTCGCACGAATCAAATTATTTATTTCTGAATATTAAAGCTCAGAAATTGTATTTTATTTTAATTTTTTTTTTATTTTTTTAGCCAATGTCTTTGATAAAATAGTTGCTTCCTCCATAAGTTGGGGCCTGGCATAAACAGGAAGCATCGACTTTCTTGTTCCAATGATGGCATGTCACGTAGGCCCAAGTATATCTTGCAAAGCGCTTTGGATTCTTTTTTTTTTTTTTACTCGGAAAACGACACCGCTTTTGCTTAAATCGTCGAATTAAGATTTTGGAAATCTTGATCACCCGTTTATCTAACGTGGGAGTGTGTGATCAAAGCCTGGTCCCCTTCATTTAATTTAATGCCAAATACTTAGGGCCTCACTGCTTCCTGGCCTTGCAACTGAACAAAATTCCACTCTTACCCTTCAATTCTCCAAATCAAGAGGAATATAAAAAAGGTAAAGAGAACATGTAGAGTGGGACAGTGGGTCATCATCATTACTATCAAATTTATATTTTATAGCGACATTTTTATAAATAAATCGGGAAAATGATGCCATTTTTGTTGAGCGGACGCTCTGGCTAGCTAGCCAATCATGTAATGCCACCTCATGTAATTGCATTTGTTTATTATTATTCTTTTTTTTACTTGAGTGAAGTCTAGTCAGTGTTAGCTTTGACCTAAAAAAAAGAGACTAATTTTTACTTTTTAGTAACTGCAGTCGCTACAGAGCAGGAAGAGTAGAAGCAGGGAGAGAGAGAGAGAGGGTAGATGGGTCTGCTTACAAACAGAATACAGCGAAATGAGATCAAGGCAGGGGATCATATTTACACTTACAGAGCTGTTTTCGCTTACTCTCACCATGGTATCCCCTTTCTTTTTCATTTTTCTTTTTTATTTTATTTTATTTCGTTTTTTTTGTATTAGTTTTGGTGTGTGTGTGTGTTGATTAATGGATTATGAATTTCTTTCATCTTTGTCAAATTTTGCAATGGGGGTTCATCATGTAATTCTCCTTTCTGGGTTTTGTGTTTAGTTTTTATTTTTATTAACTTTGATTCAATTGCAACGGTTTTGTACGGTCCATTTTGTTTCCTCGATTCCCTTTCTTCCATTTGAACTATTGTTTGTTTCCCTGTGTTCAGTTTGTACATTATAAGGTTATTTCATTCAAATGCAAAACTATTCAATTGAATTGGCTCCACCGCTTCAGGGAAATAATGTGAGAGAAATTTGAGGAAAGAAAGCACGTTTCAATATAATGTAGTGCAGATTTATGAACATAATTGTCCTTAAAAAGATCTTGTTTTTTTTCTGATTACTAAGATTTTTTTTAGTTGACTATGAAAGAAAACATCTATGCATTTGGATCATTTACTGTTTTTCAGTTATGTTTCTTTTGGGCGCTGAGAGAAATTTTTGGATTTCAGATTTTTCTTGTTATTGCTTGGGACTTGAGGAACTGAAATCCCCTATGACTAAGTTTTCTTCTTCTGAAACTGATATAAGATTTGGGTAATAATTTCCCTGGTTAATCATCCATATATCCCATTATGGTGCGGAATAATTTGTTAATCATCGGCACAACAATTTGTTGCAGTGATGTAGAGTTTAAATGTGTTTGGTTGGCTGATAATAAGTTCCTTGGGTTTTCAACAAATTATTTTGTGATTCAGATCATATCTAATCATGAGCACTATTGAATATCAAATCATACAGGTATTTATGTTGGGGGAAGCAAGGTGGTACATTTTAGACCTGAAAGGAACTTAACTGCAGGAGCAGAGACATCTTCTGAGACACAGGATTCGATCCTCCCATCATCCTGTCCGACATTTCCTGATTGTGGTTTCAGGCAACCCAACAGTGGAGTCATGCTCTCTTGCCTCGACTGTTTCCTTCGAAATGGATCATTATATTGCTTTGAATATGGAGTTGCCCCATCAGTTTTTCTAGCCAAAGTACGCGGTGGTACTTGCACAACAGCAACATCTGACCCACCAGAAACAGTCATCCACCAGGCTATGTATCTTCTGCAAAATGGATTTGGCAACTACGATGTGTTTCAAAACAACTGCGAGGACTTTGCCCTATACTGCAAAACGGGTCTTTTGATTGTAGACAGGCTGGGGGTTGGAAGAAGTGGTCAAGCTTCTTCTGTTATAGGTGCCCCATTGGCTGCCATTCTTTCTTCTCCACTGAAGTTGCTGATGCCTAGTCCTGTTGGTGTGGCGACAGTTACTGCTGGGATGTATTGTATGAGCAGATATGCGACTGATATTGGTGTTCGATCTGATGTGATCAAGGTGGCAGTCGAGGACTTGGCTGTGAACCTTGGTTGGCTCAGCCATCACGAGGAAACAGGTGAAGAAAATGAGGCTTCTAACCAGCTCATAGCCATCTGATACGAAAACGAGGCTTCTAACCTAGTGCATGCAAAAGCTGCGTAAATATACTATTGGTCATTAGCATAATAAGCATTTAGTTCCATTGATGAATGTAACTTGTGATATGTGTGTTTCTTCTCCCATTCTCCTGTCCCAAGCTTGTCCAACAAACTGCGTTTTGGGTGTTTTAAATATATATCAAGTATCGGTTGCTCATCTATTTGATGTTTACTTCTTTCATTTTGGGCTTATGATGGTTTTCATTATTGTTAGGAACTGAAGCAAATACTACTTCTTAGAAGATTCAAAACAGTAGTTATCAGTTTGTGATATGGAACAGTAGTTGGCAAAGAATGTGTAAACTGAAGGAAGTATAAAAAGCATAATACTTTGTTTCAATTGATGAAGTAGGCTTGGATCATTTGACTAATGGCATTGAAGAAACCTTTGTTTTGTTTTGGTTTCCTAATCATATATATGTATATATCTATGTATAATGAATATTGATTGCATTGAAATGAAACAGGTTCCTACGACGTTGGCATATAAAACATTCCTTGGAATTATGAGCATAATGATGCATTGATTACTATGTAACAAATTTATGCAAATGTATATTTGAAGTCGTAATGGTGGGACTTATTCATTTCTTGGGCTCTTGGTTGGGGTTAGCTGGGCAAATTAATCGCAAATCGCTGTAGCAATTGCGATTGATCAGAAATAATGGGAATTAATTGGAAATTAATAGGAGAGTTTAAAGTTGATATTTCGTATGGTTAAAATTTTTTTAAAAAAATCAAAATTCATTTATCAAGATCTTCCAAAAATCACTAAAAATCATTTATTTATGATAAAAAAAAAATACTAAACAATCTAAGAGTATTTAAGTCTATAAATAGTGTCACATCCCAGTATATTTGGGATAAGATCGGCGGGACGATATCGCTATCTCCATAAGACTTTGACATGAACATGCATGACGTGATATAACTCATGCATACATAGTTTACCATGATTGAACCTGCACATGCATGACTTCAAACCTGTCCTAACATAGCAATCTATGAGGAATATGCATATATGATATATATACACATTACACATGAAAATACTTGAAGTGACTATACATAACATGAACCATGTACAAAACACTATGTGGTCTCATGGTTTATTGCATCAAAAATGTAAAAAAAAAAAAAAATGGAACCGTGACATATACTCCCAAGATAGCAGCCGATGTCCATCCTATCCAAGTTGGCCAATTTGACAAATGAAAAACTCATATAACCAATACTTGTAATAATTTTCATGAAAACTGCACCAGTGTCGTGGCCTGGGGACGTGAAACCTACTTAGCGGGAACCTAACACTGCGTAAGCAGGAGAGCATGTACATGAACATGAATAAGTCTAAGAGAGTTTCAAGAATAATTAGGCATCGTGAGCATACTCAAGTAGTTATACATGAGGGGGCGGCACTTTACTGGCGCTTGAAAATATTTAATATGTAACATCCCCAATCCGGGGACGCTACCGGTAGATGATGGATCTCATCGCCATCTTAAGCCTTTAACCACCATGCATTTAATCTTAAGCTTTAACACTCTAGAACAAATAGCAACTATGCTTATGCAAAATATATAGCAAAGAGTCATTATCAAAATATAGCGTAAGTATCAATGCAGTTAAGTATTACATTATGTTAGTATCTATACATCTGTGATATGAATACAAAAAAAGACACCAGTTACATTCTATCAGAATGTACACTGTATGTAATACATGATAGACCAACACTCTCTAGTGACTGCAGTTCTCCTCATCTTCTCGATCCATGTCTCAAAAAGAAATCAACAGTGGCTGATCATGTGGGAATGTCTTGTAACAACTGTGAAGTGGGGGGGGGGGGGGGGCTAAGGCCTAATGAATTCAGTGAGTGAATACTAGATTAAAAAAAGAAGAAAAAATAATCATAAGATAAAATCAATGCAAGGAAAAGATAAATCAATTTTAAGTTTTGAAATCATATAATCTAAAAAAAAAACCATAAGTGTAAAAAAAAACACTGGTGTTTAAGAGCATTACATCTCACTGTCTATAACATCCCAGTATATTCGAGATATGACCGATAGGATATGGTCTTACCATATCCATAAGCCTCTGACATAAACATGCATAACATGATATAACTCATGCACACATGTTTACCATGATTGAACTTGCACATGCATGACTTGAGAACATCCTATAATATGAAAAATTCTAAGAAATATGCATATCTGATATGTATATGTGTCTATATATATATATATACTAGATATTACCCGTGCCTATGGCACGGTGTTATAGGAACTATTCGTAATTCTTTATTCGTATGAATGAAATGAATATGCACATTATTAATGCTAGAAGGAGAAGCATTTCAAATTCTTTGTTCTTTTAACAACTCATCATACACATAATACATAATCACGAATAGGCATATTATTTACCGATACCCACCTTAGACTTCTCGGAATCTCAGGAGTGATAATTATGGTACAAAAAATGTGTATTGACTGGCAAAAATTTATAAATTTTACATCATATGGTTACAGTTAAGAAATACACATAAGATGAATAACGATAAATTAAAATATCAAACACATAACTATCAAAGTTTAAGACAGTGATTGGTATCATTTTCTATAATAAAGTGCAAAAATCAAAAATTTTCAGCCTAGATCGATTTCTAAGCTGTAATAATAGCACATATTACATATATCCTCGGTACCAAGTTCAACATACTCCCAAGCCAATTCACAATTCCCTCTCTTCACCATAAACTTTTAAATATACAATAGTCCAAAATATCAAACAATAACTATCAATACAAAGTAAAAAGTTGGTGCAAGTTGCCAGCGCAGCTCTCAAACATATAACAAATCTCAAACACATGCGATCTACCAAAAAAAATTCAGAGGAACAACAGGACATACATACAAACATATTGTAGGCATTGTATTTTTGCATGTGAAACCTGATGATGAGTCTCAGTTGGAGGCATTACCTTTTAAGTCGCGGAAGCCGCGGGAAACGGATGTCGGAAGGGAGGAGTCAAGAATTGACTCATATTCGAATTAAGTTCGTTGGTTTAGCTTCGGGTTACTTGTTGGTTTTCTGTTTTAAAAATTATTTCCGGCCCAAAACACTCACAATCACCTAACCTCGGCCCAAAATCCCCGCAAGCCCCTTGACCTTGACCTAAAACCCCCGCAAGCCCGCACACCTAGCCCACACAAGCCAAACCCACCAACCAAAGGCCCCACACGCCCAACCAAGGCCCACACGCCCAATCACCCTAATTACACCGAAATTAAATAAAATATTAAAATAAATATTAATTAGATATGTATTTGAATTAAATAAAATATTTAAACCATTTACCAATTAAATAAAACATAATATATAATCAAACCTAATTTAGATAAATCAAATATATTAACATCCTAACTAACTAAACAAATCACATACTAAATTAAAAAGATGTCATGCCTAATTAAAATCAATCATAACAAATAAAAAATATTGACTTCCTAATCTAACAAATTAAATGCCTAATCCTAACCAATCAAATATATTGACTTCCTAATCTAAACCAATCTTGTCTCCATCAAATCCATTGCTTTTCTTCTTAGACACCAAATCAAATCCATTCCTTGTGAGACAAGGAGTAGCCCTAACCCTTCTCTATATAAACAACCCCTAACCAAGACATGCACTCCTCCAATCTCTCTCACTCTCGGCAGAACCCTCACAAAACCTTTACTGCTCACCCCTCTCCAATCTCTCACAATTCACGACAAACCTAAACACCACAAACTCATCAACAGCCACGCCCATACACATTCACCCTCTTCAACACACCTGCCCCTCACACGTTAACTGCCCTTTACCACACCCCAGCTCTCGCCATTTGCAGCCACTTTAAGCCACCTCACGGCACATTCACCCTTGCCTCACAAAGCCACATGCCATTAGCTCTTCACCCCTTCACGTAAGTAACTGCCCCTTCACGCCTAACTGCTAAACACATGGCCAGTAAGCCACACGTACCACCCAAAACCGCACCTGCTGACCATAAACACTTGATCCTCTATCGGCCAGCACCTTGGCTCTCTCACGGCACAAACAAGCCAACTCACTCGTCACATCCCTCATAAGCCACCTGCCCCAGAACCGTAAGCACTCAACACCTTGCACGTAAAACACTGCCACCCAAATAAACCTGAAACTGTCCCCAAAATACGTCACAAACCTGCCAGTGAACTACCCTCACAAACACTCCTAAAACAGTCCTAGAATTAGCCCAAAACTGCACCCAAAACTACCCTAAAACAGTCCCCAAAAATACCCCAAAACAGTCCCAAAATTGAGCCAAAATAGTAGCCTAAAACACCAAAAACAGTGACCAAAATACGGCAACAATACGGCAGTGAAACCGCGAGGAAACAGCAGCAAAACGGAGGTCAAAACAGTAGCTTGAGCAGCGAAACAGCAAGTAAAACGCAAACCAGTGAACCAGAAAAGTTACGGTGTGATAGCCCTTCCGACGGCCGTGAAACGCGAGTTCGAAAGTCGACATAAAAGGTTAGACCTGAGGGTATTTTCACACTCGTTTTAAGTTTTATTTTTATTATTTCTTGAGTATTGTTCGCATGATTGTTATGTTAAAATGCATGTTGTGGCCCTTGAGTAGATAAATATGCATGGATTACGAAATATTGTATGTTGTGGCCTTGGAATAAAATGAAAGATGTGTCAACTCTCGCGGTATATCGGATGGAAACCCGGACATAAATTTCATAGCCGATTCCGAATGGACGGTAGTATGATCTGTACTCAGGATACAACTCCACGTACCGCTTGAGTAAACGACACTTTCTTTTGTTTTATGTTGCTTTGATTTATTTATTATTCGTCATTTAAATTCTGCATGTTACTTGTTTATGCATGATGCGATCGAGCGCATGGGCTTAGTAAGTCGGATTAAAGGTCCCATATTTGGAGGGGTTAAAGCCCTTTACCACGATGTTTTGCCGCGCCGGTTGATGTGTGTTCGGTTGAATGTAAGATATGTTCAATCGGGCATACTAAGTTTGATATTATTGTCTTTATTCTTTGTATGCATGATACGATCGAGCGCATGGGCTTAGTAAGTCGGATTAAAGGTCCCCTATTTGGAGGGGTTAAAACCCTTTACCACGATGATTGTCGCGCCGGTTGATGTGTGTTCGGTTGAATGTAAGATATGTTCAATCGGGCATACTAAGTTTGATATTATTGTCTTTATTCTTTGTATGCATGATGCGATCGAGCGCATGAGCTTAGTAAGTCGGATTAAAGGTCCCATATTTGGAGGGGTTAAAACCATTTACCACGATGCTTTGCCGCGCCGGTTGATGTATATTCGGTTGAATGTAAGATTTGTTCAATCGGGTATACGAAGTTTCATATAGTTATCTTTATCTTTGTACGCATTGTAATGAAAAGCGCATGGGCTTATTGTGTTGGACTAAAAAGGTTCTCCATTTGGGGGAAGAAAAGCCTAAAAGGCTACCTTTACCACGATATTTGCCGCGTCTTTCATATATTGATTGCATCATCTATCCCTTTGTCTTGGCTTAACGTATTAATTCATATATCCATGTCATGATAGCATTTGAGTATTATTTCTTGTGGTATATCGGATGGAAACCCAGACATAAATTCCGTAGCCGATTCCGAATGGACGGTAGTGCGGTCTGTACTTGGGATACAATTCCACGTACCACTTGGAAAAGTGCTCACATGTGTGTTTGTGTCCATATTAGTTATCTTCTTTTGCACCACGTCATAGCATGCTTACTTTAATGCCTAATTGCATCCTTAAGTGTCTTTTTGCATTATGTACTTAGTTGACTCCTTTATTTACGCATGGACATGTAATGTCTATTTGTTTATGCTTCCGCACGTATAAGTATGATATGTCTATGAAATCACATGTTCGCTATTATTTGATTCGCTTTTATGTGTGCTTGGGTGGTTAGTGTGTGCTTGTGTTTCCATGAATACAATATGCCAATGAAGTTGTATGTTCGTTGCTACTTTGACGTACTTTCAAGCATGCAATCTTAGATGTGAAATATATGCAAATTTAGGTGTAAGTTTTATTTTGCGCATATGGATTTAGAAGCACGATACTCTTGGAAATAAGTGTTACTTAAGATTGATTAAATTATTACACAAATCCTTTCATTACAAGTGACATAAGTAAGGGACCATTCCGAACCCAACGGTTTGAGGTCTTCCCTTGCGAGGGGTGAGTGCGGCCTTAAATCTCATTTTCCCGGTTCACACTGGGTGGCGACTCCATTATTCTCTGGTTTAGTCCCTCGTGGCTACTCCGTACTCCCGACCCTGCCGCGAGCCCGGGACAGCGTGTGTCGTCCAGTTTCTGTGTCCCACAGTTTGGCGACTCCACTGGGGATAGAGAATCGGCCCCGAAATATTATCTTGTAATGTTTGGATTTATGTTCTAATTAACCGTGTCTATAGTGGATGAAATGGGGGTTTAATCAAAGGCATTTTGAGGCTAGGTAATGGTTTGGTGTCTTCCTTCACTCAATACCTTTCTAGAAGGAAAAGCTGTGAAGGCACTTAGATAGCCATCTACTCGTAGCCTATTGTGATGGACTAATTTGGAGGACTCGTTGTTTATTCCTGACACCAAGCGATAAGAGCCTAAGAGGCTTGGGTATTTAAGTGAGCCTCGCTCCACCCTCTCTCTGGGGAATCTACAACGGGAAGTCCATTTTACAGTCGGTCACACACCATAGCTCACTGGCACGTACCTTAGTGTATAAAAAAGGGTGCGCTCACTTGGCCGCTCGAACCCTTGATTGGGGAGACCTAGTTGTGGGCCATCCTTCGCCGGTGAGAGCCTTTGTCTACACTCTCGCGAACCCACCCATAGACCGGGGTTGTATGGTTAAAGTAACAATTATTTCCTTGAGTATGTGCTTGTGGACCATCCTCATTTGGATGCAGTTGGACTATTGTCAGAAATGCGAACTTGCTGGGCCATTTAAACTGGGGCGAGTTCGTACCTTATGACCATTAGGCCCAAGCTTCTGAAATGTTGATGGGCCATTCCATAGAAATTATTGTTTTATGTTTGCACTATCTTTCTTTTATGCTTGTGTTTGGGAACATCGTCGTTTGGATCCATTTGGACCATTTTTCATGAGATATGGGCTTGTTGGGCCATTTAAACTGGGACAAAAACGTATCTTATGACGATTGGGCCAAATGCTTCTAAATATTGATGGGCCATTTTGTGCTTGTGTTCGGAGCATTATCATTTGGATACGGTTGGACTCCTTGCCAAGAGATGTGAACTCGTTGGGCCATTTAAACTGGGACGAGTTCACTCCTATGACAGTTAGCCCAAAAGCTTCTAAAATGATAACAGACCGATTTTTTTTGAAAATTTTAGTTGATTTAGTATGTTATATATGTTACATGCACCCCATGCATGCATACATCATGCTAACCCTTGTGTTCTGAAAGCCATCATAGTTTCCCGTTGGGTTAGGGAAGAGGGAAGACTCACCAAAAGACCGGTAACAGATATGAGTACATCCGATAATGAGGTATCCCAGATAGATCAGTTGGAAAATGGTTTCGCCAAGATTACCGAACAGTTGCAAGCCTTGACCACTGCCATGGCAAATATGGCTGTATCCCGTGCTGGGGGAAATTCTGAGAATGTGAGGCGCGAGGAGCCTCCGAATGGGTTGGGGGATGATATCCCCACTTTTGATGATGACATGGCAGAGTATGCAACAAGCAAAGTGATTGGGTCTCAGGCAGAATTTCAGAAGCTTCGGGATCAGGTTGAAACAGTTACCTGTAAAATGAGGGGTAAACATGAAGAGTTGTTAGATTATGAGGCAATGACCTTCGGAGAACAGCTGCAAGCTCAGTTTAAAATGCCCGACATGGCCAAGTTTAATGGGAATGGAGACCCGAGAGTCCATCTGCAGCAATATGTCTCAGTCATGAGTTCAGTGGGCCTATCACAGCGCCAAGTCCAAAAGATGTTTGGGATGTCACTCAATGGGGCACCTGCGGTTTGGTATTATAGCCTTGAGAAGAAGGTTAAGGAAGATTGGAGGGAACTAGCTGATGCTTTTCTGAAGCAGTATGTTACAGACTTAGAGATTGACTTGTCACTCCGTGATTTGGAGAACACTAAGCAGAAGCCGGAAGAAAGCTTCAAGGAGTATGTAGACCGCTGGAGAAGCCAGCTTCTAAAGATGCAGACTCGGCCCTCTGAGAAAGACCAGATCAAAATGATCATCAAGGGTACTAAGCCCTCCATTTATGGTAAGCTGCGGAGGATGACTTCGATGATTACAGATTTCTGACAATTGAGGGAGACGGTTATGGATATTGAAGAAGAAGAGGCTGAAAACAGAAAGTTCTATGGCCAGAATAGAAGGAATATTGAGGGACCTTCAGGGACCAGGCCCGCTACCGCTGAGGTCACTGCCATCAAAAGCAAGCGATTTTCCAACCTTGGTAAGCCTCTTTCAAGGGTGTTTGAAAAGCTGAAGGCGCAAGGACTTCTGGAACCCTTAGAGGCTAAACCAATTCCAAACCCTGTACCACCCAACCTTGACCTAAGCCTGTATTGTCACTTCCATCGGAGAAGGGGTCACGAAACTGATAGCTGCACCCGCCTTAGGCATGAGATCCAAAACCTCATTGACTCCACAAAATACCTGACCCAGAAAGAGAACAACCCAACGCACACAGAAACCCCCTACCCAACTACATGATTAACTCTGGCCTACCCGAAACCCTTGTCCTCCAAACTCTCAACCACTCAGCTTCATTCATAGGAATAGGGGATGACAACGGTGGAGAACCATAGGCCAATGAAGAAGGCAATGCTGCGAATGATGAAGTTATTCCTCCTAGTTTATTTGATCCTGCATTTTTAATAAAGACATTGATTTTGTCTCTTCATTCGAACCTTTTCTTAATGATAATAAAGATGTTCATTTCGCTGAATCTCTTCTGCAACATGAGTATATTTGAGAAAATTATTCAACCTTGGTACTATGGAATCCAGTGATGAACATGGGGAACCCTCGAAATAAGAAAACAGAAAAGATAAGATAAACATTCAGAAATTGGGAAATATAGGCAGTGAAAATATCAGACTTGGAAGGGAATTAGTTCACCGAGCCGATCAACGTAGACAGGTTGAAGCAGTACTTTGCCTGAGGAAGAATTGGCGGGAGACCTAACCCAACGGGATAGGAAACTCATTCATGCATGCATGCATACACGTAACATACTTTGCATTCTTTTGTGTTTGTTTTGCTTTGTATTCACAGGTTTTGAAGCAGAAAGAGAGAAAACGGCAAAGACAAACCAATCAGGAACAGCGACAGCACTGTATCAGTCTGGGGGCGAGGCCCATATCAGTATCAGTCTGGGGGCGAGGCCCATATCAGTATCGGTCTGGGGGGCAAGGCCCACATCAGTTCAGCATCAGTTTATGCCGGGTACGGCATTCTGGGGGCGATGCCTACGTCAGTTCAGCATCAGTTTCTACCGGGTATGGCATTCTGGGGGCGAGGCTCAGATCAGTTCAGTATTAATCTTGCCGGGTATGGCACTCTGGGGGTGGGGCCCACATCATTATCAGTAACGGTTCGGAAATGGACCACTCTCATATCAGTATTGGTTCAAAAATGGACCACATCATTATCAGTAACGGTTCGGAAATGAACCACTCTCATATCAATATTGGTTCGGAATGGACTATCTCTCCTCAGCAATGGTTCAGAAATGGACCACTCTCATATCAGTAACGGTTCGGAAATGGACCACTCTCTTATCAGTAATGGTTCGGAAATGGACCACTCTCTTATCAGCAACGGTTCGGAAATGGACCACTCTCAAATCAGTAATGGTTCGGAAATGGACTATCTCTCATCAGCAACGGTTCGGAAATGGACTATCTCTCATCAGCAATGGTTCGAAAATGGACCACATCATTATCAATAACGGTTCGGAAATGGACCACTCTCATATCAGTATTGGTTCGGAAATGGACTATCTCTCCTCAGCAATGGTTCAGAAATGGACCACTCTCATATTAGCATGGTTCGGAAATGGACTATCTCTCATCAGCAACGGTTCGGAAATGGACCATCATCTCATCACTTGCCAAAAATGGCACTCTGAAAATGGAGCAACGGTTCGGAAATGGACCATTATCACATCTCGCCGAAAATGGCACTCCGAAAATGGAGCACGATTCAAAATGGACCATCATCTCATCTCGCCGAAAATGGCACTCCGAAAATGGAGCACGATTCGAAAATGGACCATTATCTCATTAGTCACAGAAAATGGCACTCCAAAAATGGAGCACAATTCGAAAATGGATAGAAATCACTTCAGCAATGCCTCGGAAATGGGGTTTAGCATACCGAAAATGGTAAAACCAGATCAACTCAACTCAACACAGTAGACAAACCAGGAGACAGTTGGCGACCCAGGTAAGTGAAAATGTATTGCATGTACTTTGATAGGATTGTCACTGTCACACACTACACAAGTCCCACCAAAGTGGGGGCGACTGTAGGCATTGTATTTTTGCATGTGAAACCCGATGATGAGTCTCAGTTGGAGGCACTACCTTTTAAGTCGCGGAAGCCACGGGAAACGGATGTCGGAAGGGAGGAGTCAAGAATTGACTCATATTTGAATTAAGTTCGCTGGTTTAGCTTCGGGTTACTTGTTGGTTTTCCGTTTTAAAAATTATTTCCGGCCCAAAACACTCACAATCACCTAACCTCGGCCCAAAATCCCGCAAGCCCCTTGACCTTGACCCAAAACCCCCGCAAGCCCGCACACTAGCCCACACAAACCAAACCCACCAACCAAAGGCCCCACACACCCCAACCAAGGCCCACACGCCCAATCACCCTAATTACACCCAAATTAAATAAAATATAAAATAAATATTAATTAGATAATGTAATTGAATTAAATAAAATATTTAAACCATTTACCGATTAAATAAAACATAATATATAATCATACCTAATAGACAATCAAATATATTAACTTCCTAACTAAACAAAATCACATACTAAATTAAAAAGATGTCATGCCTAATTAAAATCAATCATAACAAATAAAAAATATTGACTTCCTAATCTAACAAATTAAATGTCTAATCCTAACCAATCAAATATATTGACTTCCTAATCTAAACCAATCTTGTCTCCATCAAATCCATTGCTTTCCTTCTTAGACACCAAATCAAATCCCTTCCTTCTGAGACAAGGAGTAGCCCTAACCCTTCTCTATATAAACAACCCCTAACCAAGACATGCACTCTTCCAATCTCTCTCACTCTCGGCAGAACCCTCACAAAACCTTTACTGCTCACCCCTCTCCAATCTCTCACAATTCACGACAAACATAAACACCACAAACTCATCAACAGCCACGCCCATACACATTCACCCTCTTCAACACACCTGCCCCTCACACGTTAACTGCCCTTTACCACACCACAGCTCTCGCCATTTGCAGCCACTTTAAGCCACCTCACGGCACATTCACCCTCGCCTCACAAAGCCACATGCCATTAGCCCTTCACCCCTTCACGTAAGTAACTGCCCATTCACGCCTAACTGCTAAACACATGGCCAGTAAGCCACACGTACCACCCAAAACCGCACCTGCTGACCATAAACACTTGATCCTCTCTCGGCCAGCACCTTGGCTCTCTCACGGCACAAACAAGCCAACTCACTCGTCACAGCCCTTTTAAGCCACCTGCCCCCGAACCGTAAGCACTCAACACCTTGCACGTAAAACACTGCCACCCAAATAAACCTGAAACTTTCCCCAAAAAACGTCACAAACATTGCCAGTGAAACTCCCTCACAAAACTCCTAAAAAAGTCCTAGAATTAGCCCAAAACTGCACCCAAAAATACCCTAAAACAGTCCCCAAAATACCCCAAAACAGTCCCAAAATCGAGCCAAAACAGTAGTCTAAAATACCAAAAACAGTGACCAAAATACGGCAACAATACGGCAGCGAAACCGCAAGGAAACTGCAGCAAAACGGAGGTCAAAACAGTAGCTTGAGCAGCGAAACAGCAAGGTAAAACGTAAACCAGTGAACCAAAAAAGTTACGGTGTGATAGCCCTTCCGACGGCCGTGAAACGCGAGTTCGAAAGTCGACATAAAAGGTTAGACCTGAGGGTATTCTTCACACTCGTTTTCAGTTTTATTTTTATTATTTATTGAGTATTGTTCGCATGATTGTTATGTTAAAATGCATGTTGTGGCCCTTGAGTAGATAAATATACATGGATTACGAAATATTGTATGTTGTGGCCTTGGAATAAAATGAAAGATGTGTCAACTCTCGCGGTATATCGGATGGAAACCCGGACATAAATTTCATAGCCAATTCCGAATGGACGGTAGTTGATCTGTACTCGGGATACAACTCCACGTACCGCTTGAGTAAACGGCACTTTCTTTTGTTTTATATTGCTTTGATTTATTTATTATTCGTCATTTAAATTCCGCATGTTACTTGTTTATGCATGATGCGATCGAGCGCATGGGCTTAGTAAGTCGGATTAAAGGTCCCATATTTGGAGTGGTTTAAAGCCCTTTACCACGATATTTTGTCGCGCCGGTTGATGTGTGTTTTTTGAATGTAAGATATGTTCAATCGGGCATACTAAGTTTGATATTATTGTCTTTATTCTTTGTATGCATGATGCGATCGAGCACATGGGCTTAGTAAGTCGGATTAAAGGTCCCCTATTTGGAGGGGTTAAAACCCTTTACCACGATGCTTTGCCACGCCGGTTGATGTGTATTCGGTTGAATGTAAGATATGTTCAATCGGGCATACTAAGTTTGATATTATTGTCTTTATTTTGTATGCATGATGCGATCGAGCGCATGAGCTTAGTAAGTCGGATTAAGGTCCCATATTTGGAGGGGTTAAAACCCTTACCACGATGCTTTGTCGCGCCGGTTGATGTATATTCGGTTGAATGTAAGATGTGTTCAATCGGGTATATGAAGTTTCATATAGTTATCTTTATCTTTGTACGCATTGTAATGAAAAGCGCATGGGCTTATTGTGTTGGACTAAAAAGGTTCTCCATTTGGGGAGAGGGAAAGAAAAGCCTAAAAGGCTACCTTTACCACGATATTTGCCGCTTCTTTCATATATTGATTGCATCATCTATCCCTTAGTCTTGGCTTAACGTATTACAATTATATATCCATGTCATGATAGCATTTGAGTATTATTTCTTGTGGTATATCGGATGGAAACCCAGACATAAATTCCGTAGCCGATTCCGAATGGACGGTACGGTAGTGCGGTCTGTACTTGGGATACAATTCCACGTACCACTTGGAAACGTGCTCACATGTGGTTTGTGTCCATATTAGTTATCTTCTTTTGCACCACGTCATAGCATGCTTACTTTAATGCCTAATTGTATCCTTAAATGTCTTTTTGCATTATGTAATTAGTTGACTCTTTTATTTACGCATGGACATGTAATGTCTATTTGTTTATGCTTCCGCACGTATAAGTATGATATCTCTATGAAATCACATGTTCGCTATTATTTGATTCGCTTTTATGTGTGCTTGCGTGGTTAGTGTGTGCTTGTGTTTCCATGAATACAATATGCCAATGAAGTTGTATGTTCGTTGCTACTTTGACGTACTTTCAAGCATGCAATCTTAGATGTGAAATATATGAAAATTTAGGTGTAAGTTTTATTTTGCGCATATGGATTTAGAAGCATGATACTCTTGGAAATAAGTGTTACTTAAGATTGATTAAATTATTACACAAATCCTTTCATTACAAGTGACATAAGTAAGGGACCATTCCGAA
>SKCR01002654.1:0-27360 GCA_019454045.1 Zanthoxylum bungeanum
ATAGAGCATCAGTAAAAATAACAGCATATCATACATGCATAATCATATATCCTACATACCAGGTGTTGGACAATTATGACACATAGCGTCACTATTTATACAGATCATGGTGTTGTTGTACAAATTAACTATGTGACAAAGGAAATTGCATTCTTATCATTTGTGATTAGATCACCTAGATATATAAATGATAGGAGGTCCCTGTGATTTGTTCCTGGACTGAGAATGATATGAGACAGTATCAGTCCACGAAGGATAATTCATTAAACATCCCTAGTCAGAGCATTATTGAGATTGGACATCGATGAATGCGTAAAAGACTAGTATTACACTTGTGCGCGTTGTGAGGGCACAACGGCATAGTTCTCATATATTTAGGTATAAGATACTCATGTAAGTGTAATAGGAGGTTGTGTTTCACCGATGGTATGGGAAACAGCTTCGCTCTGGATAAGACCCCCTCGGAATTCCATTGGTACTATGACTATATGTCTATGGAAATCCGAAATCAGGGTAGGTGTATTTGGTTTTAACCTGAGACTTGCACCTCTAACACTTGCGACAATCAATATACTTTGGTTGAGGTCGTCCAGGGCTTTAACCGGTTCTGTGTACGCCAATGCTGGGTATATTGAGAATCGTAGTGTGTTGGGTGTGATGTCAAGACGGAAGTGTCACTCCAGTCATATGGAGTTGATGATCGCGCAGGGATACATAACTGGTTCTCTATATAAGGTTGCAAAAGTCGGGATAATATGACTTGGTCATTATCCGATATTAAAGAGACTAGTTGCTCGTAATCCGATATATGCTTCGTACGGGGCAGACACTGTACCAGCCCCAGGGCTCGCATGTGATCATCTGATACTGGATAGAAATACGCAATACTACGTATACTACGCCTGATACAGATCCTTTATTCCTGTAAGGATATTTCCGGAGAATTGGGTAGGCATGGCGCTTTGCTAGAGGCCAACCTTGTCTTGTAAATCGGTAAAATGTAGTACGAGGTACTTACGTGTTCGGATAGTCCGACGACCGAATTTACTGCCAACATATCCAGGGATCTCATGGGTCGTTTCCCAAGATTCACCGATGACGTATGACTCGCACTCTAAATTAATCTGGGATTAATTAGAAGAGAGAGAAAATTAATCTGGGATTAATTGCGGAGATATTTTATCTGAGATAAAATATCAATTAAAGAGAGAAAACGATTAATTTGGAAATAATCGGTAAATTAATATACTTGATATATTAAATAAATTGGATTTCGACGCGAAATTAAAATTAGATTTTAATTCGGGCGAACGAATTAATTTAGAATTAATTCGTTAGCGACGTGAATAGTGACTTCGCTAGGCGTAATCATTTAATTACGACGCAATGGAAAATTCGTTAATTTGGAATTAGCGAACCCGAGCCCGAGATTATTTACGAGCGCGTTAGCATTTTGAATTCGAGCGCGGCACGCCAAATCAAGCGTCAAATCGCTAGTCGCATCTAGCTTCACATCAAGCGTCAAATCACTTGTCACTTTGAGTGATGTGACTTGACAACTTGATTGACTTTTGTGATGTGAATAGTTGATGCGGTGGTTGGCAAAAATTATATGCCATTTGATTTTTTGGAAAAACAAAATGGAAAATCAATTTTAGAAATTGATTAAGTGTATATGATACACTTTTTAGCCAAATACACATAACATTTTTATCTCTCATCTCTTTTCCCTCGTCTCTCCTCACGCTATTTTCTTCTTCTTGTAAGGCAGTGAACTGCCGAATGATGAAAGGAAAAAGGGAAGCAAGAGTTGGATTTTTGTGGCAAAAATCGCAAGTGCTAGCACACTACGAGACATGCGAAGGTGATAGGGAAGTCTACCCATGAGCCGGGAATCGTTCGACGAAGCTTGGAGCATGACGAAGGACCAAAACGAAGGCCAAAACAGTGAGTTGTTTCAGCTCACTGCCGAACCAGTGAGGCGCAGAAAGATTTCATTTTTGTTGCCTCCTGCGTCGCTCAACCGCTCGATGTAAGTATTTCGTGACTTCCTCGATTGATATTCACACATGTTCATGCTTGATTTGTGATCCTTGGGACCTTAGAATCTCCTACACTAGGATCACATGCACATACTATTCATGCTCTAACAAGCTATAAAAAAAAATATTTTTTTTCCTTTTGAATTGTTCAGTTTTAAAACACAAAAAGTAAAGACACAACATGGCTTGACAATATCCAATATTACATGGAGTTGTATCTCGTGTGCAGATCATACTACCATCCATTCAGAATCAGCTATGAAATTTATGTCCGGGTTTCCATCCTATATACCAAGGGACATATAACAAAAAAAAAAAAACACACACACACCCATATGCAGTGAAAATAAAATAAACGTGCAAAAAAATAAAACACACGCACACATACATGCAATGAGAAACCAGATGCAACTTATAGGAAGAGTTACACCAGAGTACACTCTCATCATGCATGTCAGGATCAAGGCATTCGAAAGTTGAAGGGTAGATATTTTGCTTTCTAACCCAAACCTTGCTAGGAACCTCTTCCACATGAGTATTCTCAGTCAACAAAGCAAGTTTCTCACTAAGGGATTGCGTCAGATTTGTTAGTACAGAAACTTGAGACATCAGATTTTGAGGAATCAAATCTAGGAGACACACTCTTAGGCTTTTTCTTTTGTCTGTGCAACATGAAGCACTTAGGCCTAATGTGTCATGCCTTGCCAGAGTTATGGCACACAGGTACAAACCTCGGATGAGAGCAAGGTTTACCCACAACACCTCTAAATCGAGGTTGGGTTATAGGACGAGGAACAAATGGAGGAATCACATGACTACACTCGAAAGGCTTCTTACCTAAGTCATGCTTAGGAGGTTTAGGCACTGCTCTAGATGTAGATGCCTTATCACAGTTAGGCTCAAAACTAATACCCAACATACGGTCCACTTTCTTATTCCCACTAGAAAATACAGACAACTGAGTTCTAGTATCTTAAAGTTCGGCCTATAAACTTTAGACCCTATCATTTAAGCCTCTATTCCTTTCCTCCAGATCATCTACCATCAAAAAGCTTTGCTCAAATTTTGTTTGAACTTCATTATTTTCTAGCTATACTCTTTTCTGCCTCTTATTGACCTCCATATTGGTCTTCTTAATAGCTAAACTCTAATTAAACAGTTCAATATAAGCTACATGAAGAATTTCCTCATCTACAGACTCATCAAAAGAGACTTCTGAATCAGCACCATTAACAACAATCTCTCTCTCATCAGTCACCAGTAAAGGACAAATAATTGCTCTTATTCTTAGGAGAATCATCACCTTCAGAATCACTAGGGAGGCTACCATGGCTTTCTTGCCTTTAGCCCTAAGGTATGTGGGACACTCAGATCTAACGTGCCCATATCCTTCACATTAATGGCACTAGACACCACGAGATATACTATCTCTATCTTCTCTAGACTCTATCCTGCTATGCCTACTCTCTCTAGACTCATCCTCCCTATCCATGTCACTACTATGGCCATTATTCTTCTTCTTAAGAAATTTCCTAAACTTCTTTGTAAACAAGGCCAAATCTTGATATGTGAAGGTATCCTCATCACTAGATGAACCATGAACAACTTTCTTCGCGATCTTCATCACTATATTTTTGGGCTTTAGATGCCCATAAAGTTTCTTCTCAGAAACTTGCAGTTTTCCTACAAGGTCATCTAATTTAAGCAGATCGAGGTCATTGCTTTCCTCGATGGCGGTGATTTTTGGTAGGAACTTATTAGACAAGGATCTAAGGATTTTCCTAACTATCATACTGGTAGGAATAGTCTCACCTAGGTTAAAACTAGAGTTAACGATATCATTAATCTCAGTATAAAACTCATCAAAGGTCTCATCATCTTTTATATGGGCGACCTCAAACCTAGTGGCTAAATCCTAGAGTCTATTATTTTTAACAAATAGTGTGCCCTCATGGACAGTCTGCAGGATGTCCCAAGCATCATTGGCTATCTCACACATAGAGATTCTCCTAACCTCAGTATAGAATACAACACCATGTATGGCATTAATTGCCTTGCTGTTCCTATTGCTAGTATCAAATTCGTCCTTGGTCCAAGTCAATTTGTCTTTAGAGGAAGAGACCCCATCAACTATAACTATAGGAGGTTTCCACCCGTGTTCTACTGTCTTCCAGGCCCTCTTATCTAAGTAGTTGAGGAACGCTCTCATGCGAATATTCCAATGTAAATATTCAGTGCTATTAAAAAATGGTGGACAATTTAAGGTTTGACTACGTTCCATAGCTAACGGGTCAATGATCAAGTTCAGGCACTGATACCAATTGAAAATTCATGATTAGCCTAGGTTCTGACCCTATACGGAATTACAAGCAATAAACCGGACAAGTCCTAATTACTACTACTATGGAATTTCAACAGGCAATTTCAATGTCAACCAATAGCAATAAAATCCACAATATCAAACAATAATAATATAAATTGTGGAAAATAAAACAATCACACAAAATCAACACAATAATTTTGGTGACGAAGTGGAAAACTCTTGCGAGTAAAAAAACCACTCCGGATATATTGGCTACCAGCCCAATCCACTAAATAGAGAAAAACTTACAGCGATGGTCAAGACCTATGGTGGCAACTCCACCGACTCAAGTACCTCAATACTGTAAGAACTCAAGGTAATTCCTCAAGCCCGCGACCCACAGTTTTCTTCAGAACCTCTGAAGTCTCTCAGTAGATTGTATCCCCTCGGACGCCGGAACTCCAACTACCAAACTTCCTCCTAAAGAACTCTAAAGAGTTAGGGATTTTGGGTTAAGTTGTGTTGAAGGTTTATCAAAGATGGATTCACACCATTAATATAGAAGACAAGAAGATGAAGAAGTCTTCAATGGTAGAATCAAGAATGTTGAAAGTTTTGAGAGATTTTGGCTCAAGGAAAAAGTGTTTCAACCCATGGGGATGGCGGCTGCATGTTATATTTATAGGTAGGGTGAAAAGCTAGGGGTTTTCAAGGTGAAAAGGCACAAAAACACGTTCAGATGCGACTGGCGTTCGAACGCTTACTCAAATGTTGCACGAACGCGCGCCTACTGGAAAGACTCGTTCGAACGCCACTCGAACTCACCACGAATGGATGCTCTCTGGAATGTCCCTGTTTGAACGCACCAAGAACGTGCCTCGAACATTTTCTCTCTGGAATGATCCCATTCGAACCCAATGGAGAACGTACCATTAACGCCACACGTTCGAACCAAACAACGAACACATCACTAACGTCAATGTTCGAATGCTGTAACGAACGCACCACAAATGCATGTCTGATGCACAGCAGCCAAAAACCAGTCCAATTGCACAAAGATCTTCACGACTAATTACAACTCAGTTGAACTTGTTTTGTCATGGACACATGCCAATAAAAATTGAACTAACAAATTCTATAATTCTGAAAGTGCAATTCTGGGTATTTAATGGAGTCACTTGAAAATTAATAATTTCGTTTGATTAATAAAAGAGTTTATAATTAATCTACGAAATTATTGGAGCTTAGATTATAAGTCTATTGGTCCCGTCGTCCTCTTTAATTACTGTTTGAACGATAATAATTGTGAAGAAAAATAATTGTGAATTATTTTACACTTTAATTATAGCATATAACTCTGTTTGGAAATTATGACAAAAGTTCTCCTAATATATTTATCAATAGATCATGTATCTATTAATTTATGAAAATTAATATTTAAATAATTTGATTAATTAAATAAGATAATATCTTCAAAAGTTGAAAATTTAAAATTCGAATTTAAAAAATTAATATTTGATTAATTTGATTAATCAAATATAAGATATTATTTTTTCAAATCTATCTAAATTTCAAAAGTTGAGATTTTGATGAAAGTATTTGAAAATTAAAATATTGAAATTATCTTATGACTTTAATGGTTTTTTTTTTTTTTTTAAATAAAAATAAAAATATTCAAAAGGATATAATTGGCTTGGTTTTGATAAATAGATAAAAAGCCATCCAAAACAAGATGTGATTTGATCATCATCCAAGAGTTAAAAAATAAAAATAAAAAATGTGTGTGCGCGCTGGAAAAAGGTTTTTTCTGTTTTGATTTTGAGAAAATCACAAGAAAATATCAACAAAGATTTACCTCATGTGTTGAGTACACAAATCCTACACAAAATTTGAGTGTTCTTCATTATTATTTTCACGCCCACACGTACTGTTAGAGGTAGGAGATAAGACGAGAAAGATCGTGGTTCAAAGAATCGTGATTCAAATAGATCCAAATTTAGAGGTATATTTTCTTATTAAGATCTAATTATTATTTCATTAATATGCTAGAAAATACGGATTCGATTTTCAATGTTCATGCAAATAAAATATATAAATGAACATGTTTCTGCTGCGCATGAACTCTGAAAACCAACAAATGGTATCAACGGTAGTATTTATTCTAGTAAAATAATAAAAATGATCAATTATAAATTATCATAATATTTTTGTAAAATTGTAGGCTCTGTGTTTTTTATCATCACATGATGAATGTATGGATATTAATCGTTAATTGTATTGTTGACTTTGGGTTACGATTTTTAATTTTTTTTTTATGTATTGGATATGCAAACCCAAAATTAAATGGGTATTTTTTCCTGTAATTGTAAAATTATTTATAACTTATTTTCATTGGAGATCAAGATCAAAGCGAATGATGAAAGATGATATTATGTACGACTTAATTTAATGTTTTTTTACTGTTCTATGCGAGACAATGCAGCAAGATGACCTTAGTTTCATCCTTCCTAAGGAGACTGTTCGCTTAGGTTAATATCAAGGTCGTGCTTCTTATGAAAGGATTTATAAAATATATTTCATAATTAACTTACCCTAAGGTGATTATTATGAGTTAAATTTTAAGAATATGAAACGGTGGGTTACACTTATAAGGATGTAATTAATCGTGTTAATTACATTTAGACCGGAAATCGGTTTTTATTAAATTTGAAAATATGAGATATTTTGAATAAATTTATTAATTGAGATTCTCTATTTTAATAAGGTGTTGTGATCGACCATAAGGCAATACAATATGCTTATTAAACTTTTGAGGCAATTGTATGTAATATCAAAAAAAAATTTCAGAATAGTTTGGAAGGTTCCGAATTAAAGTTTAGGTTTTGGAACTGGATGATGCTAGAAATTAAGAGTTTATATGTTGGAAAATATATCAGAATTTTTAAAGTAAAGCTTCGTCGCGTTGGAAAACGCATGGTTTCGAGAACCGCTTACACGATTTCTATTTATATCGTTATACATGAAAAAGTTTTTTGCGGCTATAAATATAGCAAACGAACTCCGATTGAGCTGATTTTTAAACCATCAGACTCGTTTATCCGAGACGAACAACTTTCGTGTCAAATACCTTTCGAAATTTACATAAGAAGGGCTTCCAAAATATAACTTTCAGAGAAAGTCATGGCAGGGACATGACTGCAATTTCGCAGAGTCAAAACGAAAAATTCCAAAATTTTGCTATAAATACCTTGAAGTTTATGGTTATTGCAAAAAATGCATAACATCTCATATGTCCCCACACTATTCTCCATCCCTGTTTTTACATTTTGAAGAGAACCAGTAGCGCCGGTAGCCTGCCGACTGTCGCGATTGTCCAGAGGGGTGAGCTGGCCACCCTTCCACCTTGTGGTGCCCGACGACAGTCCCTAGATCCCTAGCACCAAAGAGAACGAGAGAGAAAACATGTGGTAGTCGGTTTCCCAATCCCGACTCGTCGTTTCATTTCTGTAACATCCCACTTAATGCCAGGATTCTACTTCCATGAGACAGGAAATCCCATCTCCATAAGCCTCTGATTATACTAAAATTTCGGCATTACCTCTGCTAAAAATCATGAAACCTGGATCAAAGTCCAGCACCTTGAGGTAACCTGAAATTAAATACAAAAGCAATCATCTCAACTCATGCAAATAGATCTCCGGCCTGACAAATCACAACTCATATACAAATAGGCCTCCGGCTTGACATATCTCAACTCATATACAAATAGGCCTCCGACCTGACATATCTCAACTCATATACAAATAGGCATTCGGCCTGACATTAAAAAAATCACTACAAATAACTACGTGCTTAGTACGATTTAAAATTATACAAATGATACAAATAAATAAAACTAAAACTGTGGGAGCCCATTACACATTCCAGAATCATACAACAACTCAAGACAAACTTGACTACACCGAGGCGATACGTTGTCTTCAAGACGTCTCTAGTAATCTATTAGCTCTTTAAGTCCAATGTGAACCTGCAAAACTAGCAAACTATTGAGGTGTGAGCTATAAAGCTCAGTTAGTAACTAATGTCTTATGTAAATATATCAAGTAACAATAAGAACTTAAATAGAAATCAGATATATGTAAATATACACAAAATTATAGATCTCATCTTTATCCGATGACCGCTTACATATATTATACCTTGATAACCCACTCAATGCACTGATTGCAATATTATAGTAAACTTATCTTCTCGATTCCCCACTATACTTCATATCTACGAACCTCTAGCATTTCTCATACACAAATCTGAAAGTATTCAATCACATATATACATACTCTTTTTCTGCACTGTAACTATAATTGATATACTAGCAACATCAAATTTCTCCTAACCGGAACTAACATATTATCTACCAAACTACCCAAACCCGCGACTAAGACCATCTCATACCTGTGGAGGTTTAGTCAACTTAAACTATGGCTGGTTACTTCATATGGATTATGTGAGGTAAAATGCAAACATTAGCTGACTGTGAACTGTAGAATGTTTACTGAAACACTGAGCTAAAACCTCAGACCTCTATACAACATAAGATACTGACATTGGATGCAATCTATTGGAATAATCACAAACTATATTATGAATGTAGTAAACACTCAACACTCAGCCCCTACGTTAATATCACGAATAGACCATGCATCTCAATATACAATTTATACATAGTACATACTTATAATATACTACCATCTTACTCATCGAATCTGAACTAGACAAAACTCAACTTTCATATCAAAGAGAAATATCTTCACCAAATAAGGAAACCAACTGAGCACAGATTGGAAAAATAATCACCGTCATCTTGTAGTACTCTCCGAAAGCTTTGATTTGGTGGGTGGTTCGGGCCATGAAACGAAGCGACGAGCCGCGATCGAAAAGTTGAAGCTCGCGAGTCTTTCCTCTGTTTCTCACCATTTCCGGCGTTTCTGGCATCGCCGCCAGCCATTGTTGGACACAAGGTGGCCTGGCATTGCTCTTGATCGAGTTTTGGAGAATATGGGTTGTTTTGAGGAGATTAAAATGTCTTGAAATTTTCATAAATAATGGAAACTTCAAGGTATATGTAGAACAATTTTGGAAATTTACGTTTTGACCCCCAGAAATTGCAGTCAAGTCTCTACCATTGGGTTTTCACAAAAATTCTCATTTTTAAGCCCTTCTGATACAAATTGAGAAAAATATTCAACACGAAAGTTGTTCGTCTTGGAAAAGTGAGTCTGATGGTTATGGAATAAAGTCAATCAAAGTTCATTTGCTATCTCTATAGCTGAACCAATAAACTTTCTTCATATAGAATAATATACATAAATCACGTAAGCGGTTTATTAATATCACGCGATTTCCAATGAATGAAATCTCTATTTTAAAAATATTTCGAGCTATATTCCAACACTTAAACTCTTATTCTCCAATATAGTCTCATTTCGAGACCAGATCTGTAATACAAAATCCTTTCGGAAGAGTTTACGAATTTCTGGATATTACAATTCTCCCATCCTTATAAAATTTCATCCTCAAAATTTATCCGTTCTTATACCCGCTGATCTAATTCACAATGCATCCACGGAAAATCTCTAATCCATTTCTAGAAATTGGCTAGTTCTATTCATCATTTGCATACTTGACCGGCATAATCACACACGTATAATACAAGCGCACGTATCGTTCAAGTAGTATAAAAAGTATCGATCCCACGAGGACTTAATATCTATTCTATTAATTTTATGAGGTTAAATGATTACTAATATCTAACAAGTTGTTTGAAAAGATAATGATGATTCTAAATTTAAAACATGTAAAAGAAATTGAGAGTAGATTAATGAGAATTAAAACTATTTAGGGTTGTGAATTCTTCCAATATTAATTAAAAGATGAAGTAGTTAAATCATAGTTGGGTAAATATTGATTTATTAATCTGGAATATTAAATTATGTAAAAGTCTCTTCCAATGGTCATTTACAAATACCTAGTTTAATTCAATTGAATCATATGTCTATGTCAACCAAATTACCTAGATTCATTAAGTTTGAATTCCAATTATGATTACCCCCGCCCAACAGGTATATTCATATCCTGTAAGGAAATCTATTAAAGGTTTATCTATCCTTAAAGAAGATCGTGGGTTGTTGAGTATAAGGTCTTTAAACTTAAAGTCCCCATGTCTAGTTCATTTTAGGTTTATCTATTCAATTTTATTAGTGATCAGTTAATAAAAAGGCATTAAGATTATGACTCAACAAATAACTCTTTAATTACCCAAACTATAATCTAACCCTTTTTAAAACCGGTGATATTAGATTTTATCACAACCCTAGATATTTAATTTAGTTACAACACATAGCTAAAGCTGATATAAACTTAAAAGACATAAAATGAAATTACTGAAAAGTAATAAAAAGAAATGCTAAGGTAAAAGGAATTAACTTCTACTATTCACTATTTAGATATCTCCCATAAAATAATATATATAATCTTGTGATATTTTAAATCAACCGTCCGGAATGGCGGTATCCTGATTAAGTCAAATTCAAATATACCAGCCATAAGGCGGAACAGAAATATAAACTTAAACCAACCGTCCAGTATGGCGGTATCCTCATTAAGTCAGGTTTAACCAATTTAAATTGAATAACCAACCGTCCGGAATGGCGGTATCCTTTATTAATTCAGGTTTTAAATAGTTTATATATTATATTTTAAGGGAGATTAATCTAAATAGCAAAAGTAAAAGAATTACCTTTTTACCTAAGCATGGAGAAGTTAGCTCCTCATGGATGAATGAAAACTACTATTTATAGAAGAGAATTACTACTACAAACGTAAATAAAACTGAATAAAAGAAACTAAAGAATAGAACTCTCAATTTATTTATGAGGATTTCAGAGGATGAGGTACATTTGAAACTGAAAATTCGCTCTGAATTTATAGGCCTAAATAAGCCTCTGGCGTCGCGACGCCAGCCCCTTTTTGCTTGGCACAATCTCGTCCGGACACGTGGCAAGGTGGCTAAAAAATTTCGGCTCGTTGAATTTTTGACACGTGGCATGCGGCGCATGTTAGCAGATCGCTTGTGATGACGACACGTGGCACGGCTCACGTTAGCAAAGTCAAACTGGTCAAACTTTGACTTGTTGACCTGGTGCATGTTAGCAGCCTCCGGCGCACGTTAGAGGTCGGGACGCCAAGGGTTTCGGTGTCGGGACGCGACAAAATTACCAAAATACCCTTTTTGCCAAATTTCACAGTTTTACTCCAAATCACCTCCAGAATGTCCTGAAACTTTATTTATCTACAAAATAATACAAAACACATCAAAATATTCACAAAACTCAAGAAACTATACAAAATATTAAGTTAAATGAGTGGGAAATAGTGATACATTTACCACTCATCACACCCCCAAACCTAATATTTTTCTAGTCCTCGAGCAAAATAAAATAACATAATAAAATTTAACTAAGCCACTTTCGTAGGGATCACGGTTACATTTAGCATATGCAACAAGCCTTTAAACCCCTAGGTGTCCCTAGTGGACGAGTTGTAGTCTCGTGAGGGTTTACAGCAATGATACCCACGAACATTTTATAAAAGTAAAAATGTAGTGAAACTAATGCACACAAAAGCAAAAAAACAAGAGAAAAGAGAATAAAGAAGTTAGTGACTAATCAGTTGAAACTTCTACTCCAAGTTATTAGTTGTTTTGTTTCATTCTAAATTACTGAATAATTAAATTCTCCGATTATTTTTACCATTCTCCATATACAACTCATATTTGCCCACAACAGTCATAAGTGCAGTTGATAAGAGAGTAATATTTTTGTCCTAAAGTTTTATCAGAATTCACACCTTTTTATAGTAATGGAATAATTTTTCTGATTTTTCTGATTTTTTCTTTGATTTTTTCTCTATTTTTTATTTATATACAATATCTTCCATCTATGTAGCGAGCTTTAGGTCGGTGACTCCCAAACCAGTTGGCTTTAGGGCACCATGTGTTAAGATACCCCTACGGACTTAATTACTCAGACTTCAGATATATATATATATATATATTGTCATCTTTTTGATCCATGTAGCGAGCTTTGGGCCAATGACTCCCAAACCAGTTGGTTTTAGGGCACTAGGTGTTAAAACACCCTTACAGACTTAATAACTCGGATCTCAGATTTTTTATTTTTTATTTTTTATTATTCCATCACTTTTTGAGATGCTTCCTCCAAATGAACTAGAGCACTGGATATTAAAAACTTTTCAATTTTAGCTCATGACCGTATGTTACTATGCATATTGATAATATCTGTCAATTGAGTATATGAAGATCCATTTTAGTCAGTTTAATGGAGAATTTATAAATTAAATAATTCAAAAGGAAATAAACAAAAATTAACTTGTTTCGAAAAATGGGTTTGAAATACGTATCAGGAGTGAAAATTCCTTACACAGCTATTTCTTACCAGTTTCACCTTTTAGTCAACATAAAAACAAAACCATAAACATAAAGAAATAACTTCTACTGGTCATATAACTATGGTTTACATGTGGGTCTTAGGAGTGTAAACAAAGGCTCTCGCTGACGAAGGATTGTTCACAACTAGGACTCCCCATTCAAGGGTTCAAGCGACCAAGTGAACGCATCTTTTTTATACCTTATTGTACGTGCCAACGAGTTATGGTGTGTGACTAACTGTCGAATGGACTTCCCATTGTAGATTCCCCAGAGGGAGGGTGGAGCGAGGCTCTCTTAAGTACCCAAGCCTCTTAGGCTCTTATCGCTTGGTGACAGGAATAAACAACGAGTCCTCCAAACTAGTCTATCACAACAAGCTACAGGTGAATGATTATCTAGGTGCCTTCACAACTTTTCCTTATAGAGAGGTAGTGAATGAAGGAAGACACCAAACCATCACCTAGCTTTAAATATGCCTTTGTTTTTGAAAAAAATTTTAAAATTTTTTTTGTATTTTTCGAAAAATTTTGGACTAAAAATAAAAATACAATAAAAATAAGATACTATTAACTATTCCTCACCTCCAAACCTAAATGAGACATTGTCCCCAATGTCTTAAACAGTAGAACAAGAGTTTAGAAGATAGTACCTGGTTAGCTGAAATTCTACAGGAAAATTAAAGGTTAAGATCCAGATTTATTCGACGCTTCTTACAACGATCATCATCGGACCATTTTATCTTTGAAAGGATAGGATCAATTTGTGGTTCATAGGTTATGAGTTGGTCTATTAGATCTGGAGCAGACCTGGCAGTAAAAAGGAGTTCTTTTATAGGTTTTGACACGAACCCATTTCTTCGGGCATCATCAAGAAACACACAAAGAAAATCATAAAATCCATCAACATTGAGTAGTCCAATTGGTTTCTGGTGTATGTTCAGGTTTGCCCAAGATAGTAGTATAAAAATTTCCTCCAATGTACCCAAGCCACCTGGTAAAGCAATAAAAACATCAGAACGGTTAATCATTTCCACTAGTCGTTCAGACATACCTGGCACGATCAGTTCCTCTCCGTTTGATGATTCAATAAGATTTGCTTCTGCCAAGGGTTTTGGGATGATTCCCAAAACATGACTGCCTCCTTCCAGTACGGCCTTTGAAACGATCCCCATTAGTCCAAGATTGCCTCTGCCATATACTAAGTGCATATTTCTTACAGCTAAGACTCGACCCAATTCTTGTGCTGCTTCTACGTATTGTGGTTTAGTACCAACACTACTACCACAAAACACACAGATGTTTTCAACTCGTCTTCTTGAAGTGGCTTCCATGTTTTACTCTGGATGTCTTCAAAAGTGCAATGATAAGTTGAATTTATAGTACCTGAAAAGGGTGAGTAAAAATAGCACAAGTATCTTCCAAAGGACGATTAGTAGCAAAATAGTAAAATAAATCGTGATAGTCAAAAAGGTATGAATCCTGTCGGAGAAAACAACAAAACAAATCACATTTATTAGGAAAAGACAAAGAGATATAATATGTACAAGAATTTACAGCTTGATTAACGTCTATGCGTCAGGGACAAGCTTCCCATCCAATTTTCTTATAAATTGGCAAACATGGTCTTTTTGAGTCAGATTCCCGAGACTTAACTGTTGTCTTTCTTTTTGGAATTGTGTGTGTAACTTGTGAATGGCTATATGAACATATCCACTGGGATGCGTCTCAAGAGTCGAAGATATATCATCTACAGACTCCTTACTCAAGCCATCCCTAATGAATTTAATTTTATCTTCACGATTATCAGACACCATTCCTAAAGAACGACAACGAGTATTGCAATTCCAGCGTGCACATTTGAAACAAACACCCATTTGATTAGCTCTACGTTTCTTTGCATAGGTGCTTCTTCCAAAACCAGACAGATGTGAACTAAAAGAGTCAGAAGACTCACCTGCCAATCTGACCCGTGCTTCAATAATCCAACGAATGTCAGTAGGAATACCTTTTATCATCAGTAGCCTCATCCGTTCCAAGCGAGTTTTGTAAAATTTCATCAGAGATTTTTGAGGGAGAGAAGGAAATTGCTTGTGAAGACTTGTGAGAGCTTCTTCCATCTTGAAATGTCTTAATCTGCAAAAACTAAACACACAAAATTAAATCATATCAAATCACAATATATACACAAATTGCATGGGTTGCCTCCCTGCGAGCGCTAAGTTTTAAGTCGTCAGCTAGACGTGATTGCCTGAAGTTATGCTGGATCTGAAAGTGTAACACTTTCTTTTTGTCGCTCCAACGTTTCTCCCCAGTAGTGCTTGACACGCTGACTGTTAACTTTGAATGTGTTGTTGGTGTTGGGATCCAGTAACTCAACAGCTCCATATGGTAAAACCTGAGTAATCACAAATGGACCTGACCACCTTGATTTCAACTTTCCAGGGAAAATTTTCAACCTCGAGTTGTACAACAACACATGTTGCCTTGGTTTCAACTATCTGTGCACTATTTTTAGGTCATGCCATTTCTTGGTCTTTTCCTTGTACAATTTGGCATTCTCATAAGCTTGTAGGCGAAATTCCTCCAATTCATTGAGTTGGTGAAGTCTTTTCTTCCATGCAGCTTGTGGTTCAAGATTCAACTTCTTCAGTGCCCAGTACGCCTTATGTTCAAGCTCAACTTGCAGATGGCATGATTTCCCAAACACCAATTGATATGGGGACATACCAATGGGTGTCTTGTAAGCTGTACGGTAGGCCCATAATGCATCATCCAGTTTTGTAGACCAGTCCCTCCTTGTTGATCCAACAGTTCTCTCCAAGATTCTTTTGATTTCTCTGTTTGAAACTTCAACTTTCTCATTTGACTGTGGATGGTAGGCTGTGGCAACCTTGTGAGTAACTCCATATTTGGATAGGAGTGCATCAAAATATCTGTTGCAGAAATGTGTGCCACCATCACTGATAATTGCCTGAGGTGTTCCAAAGCGAGTGAAAATATTTTTTTTCAAGATTTGATCACCACTTTTGAATCATTGGATGGTAGTGCAATTGCTTCAACCCATTTTGAGACGTAGTCTACAACAACCAAGATGTACAGGTTTCCGAATGATGGAACAAAGGGTCCCATGAAATCAATTCCCCACACATCGAATATCTCTACCTCCAGAATATTTTGCAACGGTCATTCATTTCTCATCGAAATATTCCCCATTCTCTGACACCTATCACATTGAAGAACAAACAAGTGAGCATCTTTAAAAAGAGTGGGCCAAAACAAACCTGATTGAAGGACTTTAGCTGCAGTTTTATTCCCGCTGAAGTGTCCGCCGTATGGTGATGAATGACAATGCTGCAAAACACTGTTGACCTCTTCTTGTGGAACACATCGTCTCAGTAATTGATCAGCACATCGTTTGAACAGGTACGGCTCATCCCAGACATAATGTTTGACTTCTTTGAAGAATTTCTTCCGTTGCTGAGTTGTCCATTCCAACGGCCATTTTCCTGACACTATGTAGTTGACATAGTCAGCATACCAAGGGACTTCCTGCTGTTTTATGGCAAACATCTATTCATCTGGAAAAGTTTCTTTGATTGATAGTTCTTTGCCAGCTGTTTCTCCATTCTCGAGCCTCGATAGATGATCTGCCACTTGGGTTTCTGTTCCTTTCCTGTCTCTGATCTCCACATCGAATTCTTGCAGAAGAAGTATCCAATGGATCAATCTGGGTTTGGCATCTTTCTTCGCGATCAGGTATTTGATTGCTGAATGATCTGTGTAGACCACCACTTTGGGACCCAACAGATAAGAGCGAAATTATTCAAAAGCGAACACAACTGCAAGAAACTCCTTTTCAGTGGTTGTGTAGTTGAGTTGAGCTTCATTCAAAGTTCTGCTGGAGTAGTAAATGGTGTGGAATATCTTTGCTTTGCGTTGTCCCAAAACTGCACCTACAGTAAAATCACTAGCATCACACATTACCTCAAATGGAATAGTCCAATCTGGTGCTACTATGATGGAGACAGAAACCAACTTCTGTTTTAAGATCTCAAAAGCTTCCTGGCATTCTTTGGTGAAGTTGAAAGTCACTTCCTTTTCCAGAAGTTTGCAAAGAGGTTTTGCAATTTTGGAAAAGTCTTTGATAAATCTCCTGTAAAAACCTGCATGTCCAAGAAAACTCCGAATTCCTTTGACTGATGTTGGTGGAGGTAGTTTTTCAATTGTCTCTATCTTTGCTTTGTCTACCTCAATTCCCTTTTGTGAGATCCAGTGTCCAAGAACTATGCCTTCCTGCACCATAAAGTGGCATTTCTCCCAGTTGAGTATCAGGTTTGTATCTTCACATATCTTCACACCTTTTTAATACCTGTTCCAAATTTTGCAAACAATGGTCAAAAGAATCTCCAAACACAGAAAAGTCATCCATGAAAACCTCCATACTATGCTCTAGCATGTCTGAGAAGATGGCAATCATACAACGCTGAAATGTAGCAGGGGCAGTACATAATCCAAATGGCATCCTGCGGAAAGCAAAAGTACCCTAGGGACATGTAAATGTGGTTTTCTCATGATCTTCTGGGGCGATGGTAATCTGATTGTACCCTGAATATCCATCCAGAAAGCAATAGAACTCATGTCCCGCCAATTTTTTTCCAGCATCTGATCAATGAATGGTAGCGGAAAATGATCCTTCCTCGTGGCTTTGTTCAACTTCCTATAGTCCATACATACTCTCCATCCAGTCACCATTCTTGTTGGGATTAGCTCATTCTTTTCATTGGTAACCACAGTAATTCCTCATTTCTTCGGAACACACTGCATAGGGCTCACCCAACTGCTGTCTGAGATGGGGTAAACGATGCCAGCATCCAACCATTTGATGATTTCTTTCTTCACAACTTCCTTCATGATTGGATTGAGTCTCCGTTGATGTTCCACTGTGGGTTTGTACTCATCATTCATCAGGATCTTGTGCATGCAAAATGATGGACTAATGCCTCGAATATCTGCTATAGTCTAGCCAATGGCTTTCTTGTGCTCTCGTAACACTCTCAACAACTTTTCTTCCTGCTCCAATGTTAGCGAAGATGAAATAATAACAGGTAATTTAGAAGATTTTCCAAGAAATGCATACCTGAGATGACTCGGAAGTAACTTCAGCTCCAATTGTGGTGGCTCTTCAATCGAAGGCTTGATCCGGTCTTTCTTCGATAGTTCCAAACTTTCAATTGGTTGTGTCAATTTGAAACGAAATGGCTTGTCAAGATAGTTGATACATTCCAGAATTTCAGAATCTAATTGAGTGTCAGTCATGTTGGTGATACAAGCTTCAAGTTTTTCCGTGGGAATTGTATCAGTATCATGAATAATACTATCAACAACATCAATTCTGAAACATTCTTCCTCTTTTTCTTCACTCGGGAATTTCATAGCTTTGAAAACATTGAAGATAACTTCTTGGTCCTGAACTTTCATGGTCAATTCTCCTTTTTGTACATCAATCACAGTTCGACTTGTTGCTAAGAATGGTCTCCCAATGATGATTGGCACATCTTTGTCTTCATCCATGTCAAGGATAATGAAGTCTGCTGGGAGAATGTGTTTATCAACTTTGACCAGCACGTCTTCAACAACTCCTCTTGGAAATACGAGCGTTCGATCAGCAAGTTGCAGTGAGACTGAGGTAGGCATTGCTTCTCCAATTTGTAGTTTCCTGTAAATAGAAAAAGGCATTAAATTAACACTTGCACCTAAATCACATAAAGCCTTACCGAATTTATGTTCTCCTATGATGCAAGGAATGGTGAAACTTCCAGGATCCTTCAACTTTAGGGGAAGTTTTCTCTGAATGATGGCACTGCATTCTTCTGATAATGCTATTGTCTCATAATCTCCCAATCTCCATTTTCGTGAAAGAATGTCTTTCATGAGTTTAGTATAGCTGGGCATTTGTTCCAAAGCTTCTGCAAATGGGATGTTGATGTGCAGCTTTTTGAAAACCTCCAAGAATCAAGCAAACTGCTTATCCAGTTTGCTTTTCTGAAGACGCTGAGGAAAAGATGGAGGTGGAGTGATCTGTTTTTTTTTCCTTTGCTTCTTTTTCATCCATCCATCTTTTCTCTGCTTCTTTTGGAACATCTTCAATGGTTGCCTTGATTCCAACATCTTTGTTGATTTCAGTACCACTTTTCAAGGTGATGGCTTGACATTGCTCCTTCCCTCGGCTCCTTGGATTTGGTTCTGTATTGCTGGGAAGATTTCCTGGTGGTCTGTAACTCTGAGCATTGGCCAGTTGTCCAATTTGATTCTCCAGTGCTTTGATGGAAGCAGATTGGTTTTGGAACATAGCATCATATGCTGCTTGTTGCTTTTTGAACATCTCTGCAAGCCAATCTTTTATTTCTGGGTCTTTTTCAAACTCCTGGCTTTTGTTCTGTTGCTCAAATCCAGATTGTGGATAGTTCTTTTTCCCTGAATTGTTGCTCCATGAGAAATTGGGATGATTCCTCCACCCTGGATTGTAGGTGTTGGAATATGGATTGTTCCCCTGTCTGTTGAAATTGTTGACATAATTCACCGTTTCTTCAAGTTGATTTTGTTCTGGTGCTCTCCATATGGTGAATTTGTGGATCCAATGTTGCTTTGCATGCCGAGAGTCTCCATGAATTTGAATATTTGATCAGTTTGGCACTGACTGCTGAATTGGCTCCAACTTCATAAATTCCAGTAATTCGTTGAATCATGCTCCTTTCTGTTGGCCACAATGAATTGTTGTTGGCCATTTCTTCGATTAGGTCCCAGGCTTGTTCTTCTCCTTTGGCCATTAATACTCCTCCAGCAGCAGCATCAATTGTGGTTCTCATTATTCCAGAAAGTCCATTATAGAATGTTTGGACTTGAAGCCATTTTGGAATCTCATGGTGAGGACATTTCCGGAGCAAATCTTTGTACATTTCCCAAGCTTCATAGAGAGTTTCTGATTCTTGTTGCATAAAGGATGTGATGTCATTCCTCAGTTTTCCAGTTCTGGCTGGTGGAAAGTACTTTGCAAGAAATTTGGTGGCTAAAGTGTTCCTAGTTATAATGGAACCTGGTGGAAGTGAATGTAGCCAAGCTTTAGCTCTGTCCTTCAAGGAGTATGGAAAAACACGCAGTCTCATTGCTTCTTCGGATTCTCGGTTGTAATTGAAAGTGCCGCAAACTTCCAGGAAGTTGCTGATGTGGGTATTAGGATCTTCATCTGAATGCAAGTTTGGATGTCACATGCATTCGCTGGTAAATGAGGAAGTACAATACATGAAATAAGGCCATCAACCACCGGAATGGTTCTGTCTCGAATGGGAATTGGTGGTGCAATCTCCAAAGGTTCAGGTTCCATGTTAACAATTACTTCTTGGCCTTGTCTCATTTCCTTTCTCAACTGTCTGATGGTTCTTTCAATTTCGGGGTCAAGCGGTCGTAGTTCAAAGCTTCTGGTTCGTCTCATTAAGATTCTGATAACCTGAAACACAATAAAATGAAAACAATAAGTAAAAGGAAAATTATATACAAGTAACGTATCTAACCCCTAAACTAATAGTAAAAGATAAAGAAGTCCCCGACAACGGTGCCAAAAACTTGACCGGCGTAATCACACACGTATAACGCAAGCGCACGTATCGTTCAAGTAGTATAAAAAGTATCGATCCCACGAGGAGTTAATATTTATTCTATTAATTTTATGAGATCAAGTGATTACTAATATCTAACAAGTTGTTTGAAAAGATAATGATGATTCTAAATTTAAAACAAGTAAAAGAAATTGAGAGTAGATTAATGAGAATTAAAACTATCTAGGGTTGTGAATTCTTCCAATATTAATTAAAAGATGAAGTAGTTAAATCATAGTTGGGTAAATATTGATTTATTAATCTGGAATATTAAATTATGTAAAAGCCTCTTCCGATGGTCATTTACAAATACCTAGTTTAATTCAATTGAATCATATGTCTATGTCAACCAAATTACCTAGATTCATTAAGTTTGAATTCCAATTATGATTACCCCCGCCCAACATGTATATTCCTATACTGTAAGGAAATCTATTAAAGGTTTATCTATCCTTAAAGAAGATCGTGGGTTGTTGAGTATAAGGTCTTTAAACATAAAATCCCTATGTCCAGTTCATTTTAGGTTTATCTATTCAATTTTATTAATGATTAGTTAATAAAAAGGCATTAAGATTATGACTCAACAAATAACTCTTTAATTACTCAAACTATAATCTAACCCTTTTTAAAACCGGTGATATTAGATTTTATCACAACCGTAGATATTTAATTTAGTTACAACACATAGCTAAAGCTGATATAAACTTAAAAGACATAAAATGAAATTACTGAAAAGTAATAAAAAGAAATGCTAAGGTAAAAGGAATTAACTTCTACTATTCACTATTTAGATATCTCCCATAAAATAATATATATAATCTTGTGATATTTAAAATCACCGTCCGGAATGGCGGTATCCTGATTAAGTTAAATTCAAATATACCAGCCATAAGGCGGAACAAAAATATAAACTTAAACCAACCGTCCAGTATGGCGGTATCCTCATAAAGTCAGGTTTAACCAATTTAAATTGAATAACCAACCGTCCGGAATGGCGGTATCCTTTATTAATTCAGGTTTTAAATAGTTTATATATTATATTTTAAGGGAGATTAATCTAAATAGCAAAAGTAAAAGAATTACCTTTTTACCTCAGCATGGAGAAGTTAGCTCCTCATGGATGAATGAAAACTACAATTTATAGAAGAGAATTACTACTACAAACGTAAATAAAACTGAATAAAAGAAACTAAAGAATAGAACTCTCAATTTATTTATAAGGATTTCAGAGGATGAGGTACATTTGAAACTGAAAATTCGCTCTGAATTTATAGGCCTGAATAAGCCTCTGGCGTCGCGACGCCAGCCCCTTTTTGCTTGTCACAATCTCGTCCAGACACGTGGCAAGGCGGCTGAAAAATTTCGGCTCGTTGAATTTTTGACACGTGGCATGCGGCGCATGTTAGCAGATCGCTTGTGATGACGACACGTGGCACGGCTCACGTTAGCAAAGTCAAACTGGTCAAACTTTGACTTGTTGACCTGGTGCATGTTAGGCTTAGCAGCCTCCGGCGCACGTTAGAGGTCGGGACGCCAAGGATTTCGGTGTCGGGACGCGCCAAAATTACCAAAATACCCTTTTTGCCAAATTTCACAGTTTTGCTCCAAATCACCTCCAGAATGTCCTGAAACTTTATTTATCTACAAAATAACACAAAACACATCAAAATATTCACAAAAATCAAGAAACTATAGAAAATATTAAGTTAAATGAGTGGGAAATAGTGATACATTTACCACTCATCAATACTTACCTACTGAGGCTAAGGGCTAACTCTTTTTCATATCTATAGTCTTTAATTGCTCGTCAACCGTAAACTATACTAACTTGGTTCTTAACCAGAGAACCTGACTAATCAATAATTGCGAGGGTTTATCACACCCTTCCTAAATTTGAGAACAACTACGGTGCTACACCGAATTCTTAGTCTTAAATGTCTCAAACACATACCTTAGGTTCTCTAATAACCCTCTGGCCTTCCAAGGGCCTAATACTGCTACTATATAATTACTCTGAATTCTCTAGTCTCAAGGGCTCATAAGGTTGATGAGTGGTAAATCTATCACTATTTCCCACTCATTTAACATAATAGTTTGTATAGTTTCTTGAGTTTTGTGAATATTTTAATGTGTTTTGTGTTATTTTGTAGATAAATAAAGTTTCAGGACATTCTGGAGGTGATTTGGGCCAAAACAGTGAAAATTGGACGAAAGGGGCATTTTTGTAAATTTCCGCGTCGTGACGCCAAGACCTTCAGCGTCGCGACGCCTAACGTGCGCCGAACAGTGCTAACGTGCGCCTGGTCCACTTATCAGAATCTGAGAAAAGTTTGACTTTGCTAACGTGCGCCGTGCCACGTGTCACCATCACAGCCGATCTGCTAACATGCGCCGTGCCACGTGTCAGCATCCTACGGTGCCACTACTGATGATCAAAGGTATTCCTACTGACATTCGTTGGTTAATTGAAGCATGGGTCCGATTGGCAGGTGAGTCTTCTGACTCTTTTATTTCACATCTGCCTGGCTTAGGAAATAGCACATATGCTAAAAAGAGAATAGCCAAAAGAATGTGTGTTTGTTATAAATGTGCTCGCATATTTTGTAATACTCGTTGTCGTTCTTTAGGAATTGTGTCCGATAACCGCGAAGATAATATTAACTTCATTAGGGATGGCTTGAGTAAGGAGTCTTTGGATGACATATCTAAAACTCTTGAGACGCATCCCAGTGGATTTGTGTATCATGAAATTCGCATGTTATATGCATAATTCCAAAAGGAAAGACAACTGTTAAGTCTCGGGAATCTGACTCAAAAAGACCCTGTTTTCCAATTTATAAGAAAATTGGATGTGAAGCTTGTCCCTGACGCATAGACTTCAATCAAGCCGCTATTTTCCTTGTAAATATTATATCTCTTTGTCTTTACTTAATAATTGTGATTTGTTTGTTGTTTTCTTTTAATTTTCTCCGACATGATCCAGACCTTTTTGACTATCACGATATTAATTCACTACTAATCGTCCTCTGGAAGATACTTGTGCTATTATTTTACTCACCATTTTCAGGTATTATAAATTCAACTCATCATTGTACTTTTGAAGACATCCAGAGTAAAACATGGAAGCCACTTCAAGAAGACGAGTTGAAAACATCTGTGTGTTTTACGGTAGTAGTGTTGGAACTAAACCACAATACGTAGAAGCAGCACAGGAATTGGGTCGAGTCTTAGCTGCAAGGAATATGCACTTAATATATGGCGGAGGTAATCTCAGACTTATGGGGATCGTTTCAAAGGCTGTACAGGAAGGAGGCAGTCATGTTTTGGGAATCATCCCAAAACCCTTGGCATAGGCAAATCTTATTGGATCATCAAACGGAGAGGAAATGATCGTGCCAGGTATGTCTGAACGACTGGTAGAAATGATTAACCGTGTTGATGCTTTTATCGCTTTGCCAGGTGGCTTGGGCACATTGGAGGAGATTTTTATAGTACTATCTTGGGCGAACCTGAACATACACCAGAAACCAATTGGACTACTCAACATTGAAGGATTTTATGATTTTCTTTGTGTGTTTCTTGATGATGCCCGAAGAAATGGGTTCGTGTCAAAACCTTTGAAAGAACTCCTCTCTACTGCCAGAAATGCTCCGGATCTAATAGACCAACTCATAGCCTATGAACCACAAGTTGACCCTATTTTTTCAAAGATAAATTGGTCTGAGGACTATCGTGGTAAGAGGCGTCGGATTAATCTGGATCTTAAACTTTAATTTCCTGTAGATTTCACCTAACCAGGTACGACCTTCTTAACTCTCCTTTTACTGTTTAAGACATTGGGGACAATGTCTCATTTAGGTTTGGGGGAGGGAATTAGTTGACCAGTACCTTGTTTTTAGTTGTGTATTTTTTTTTTAGTCCAAAGTTTTTCGAAAAATACAAAAAATTGGAAAATTTTCAAAAATTACAAAAATATTTTGCATTTTTATTTGACTAAAAAGGTGAAATTGGTAAAAAATAGCCGAGTAAGGAGTTTCCACTCCTGAGACGTATCTCAAACCTATTTCGAAACAAATTAATTTTTGTTTATTTCATTTTGAAATATTTAATTTGTGAATTCTCCTTAAAACGGACTAAAATGGATCTTCATATGCCCAGTTGACAGATATTATCAACATATATAGTAACATACAGACATGAGCTAAAATTGAAAAGTTTGTAATATTCAGTGCTCTAGTTTAATTGGAGGAAACATCTCAAAAAGCAATTGAGTAAAAAAAAAAAAAAAAAAGAACATCTGAGATCTGAGTTATTAAGTCTATAAGGGTGTTTTAACACCTAGTGCCCTAAAGCCAACTGGTTTGGGAGTCACTGGCCCAAAGCTCGTTACATGGATCAAAGATGCTGCAAAAATATATATATCTGAAGTCTGAGTAATTAAGTCCGTAGGGGTGTCTTAACACCTGGTGCCCTAAAGCCAACTGGTTTGGGAGCCACCGACCCAACACTCGCTACATAGACGGAAGATTATTATATAATAAAAAATAGAGAAAAATCAAAGAAAAAATCAGAAAAATGAGAAAAATTATTCCATTGCTCCAAAAAGGTGTGAAATCTGATAGAACTTTAGGACAAAAATATTACTCTCTTATTAACTGCACTTATGACTATTGTGGGCAAAAATGAGTTGTTTAATATTATGTTGGCTGTATATATGGAGAATGGTAAATATAATCGAAGAATTTACTTATTCGGTAATTTAGAATGAAACAAAACAACTAGTAACTTGGAGTAGAAGTTTCACCTGATTAGTCAATAACATCTTTATTCTCTTTTCGTTTGTCTTTTTGCCTTTGTGTGCATTAGTTTTACTACATTTTTACTTTTGTAAAATGTTTGTGGGTATCATTGATGTAAACCCTCACGAGACTACAACTCGTCCACTAGGGACACCTAGGGGTTTAAAGGCTTGTTGCATATGCTAAATGCAACCGTGATCCCTATGAAAGTGGCTTAGTTAATTTATTTATATTATTTTATATTTTGCTCGAGGACTAGCAAAATATTAGGTTTGGGGGTGTGATGAGTGGTAAATCTATCACTATTTCCCACTCATTTAACCTAATATTTTGTATAGTTTCTTGAGTTTTGTGAATATTTTGATGTGTTTTGTGTTATTTTATAGATAAATAAGGTTTCAGGACATTCTGGAGGTGATTTGGGCCAAAATAGTGAAAATTGGACGAAAAGGGCATTTTTGTAAATTCCCGCGTCGCGACGCCAAGACCTTCAGCGTCGCGACGCCTAACGTGCGCTGAACAGTGCTAACGTGCGCCTGGTCCACTTATCAGAATCTGAGAAAAGTTTGACTTTGCTAACGTGCGCCGTGCCACATGTCACCATCACAGCCGATCTGCTAACGTGCACCGTGCCACGTGTCAGCATCCTACGGTGCCGACAGTCATCATCGCCACGTGTGCCACGTTGCATCCTACGTGTCTCCATGTCATCAGCCACGTCAGGAAGTCAACAAGTCAACATTGCCATGTGTCGTGCCACATCATCATCATCCAATCAGGAAGTGCCACGTGTCACAATCCTACGGTGCCGACAGTCTCTTTCCCACGTGTCACCACATCACCGCCATGTCAGCATCAATCATTGTGTATCTAATCCTTATCTGACACGTGGCAGATAAGGATCTCATCGACCAATCAGAAGCCGCCACGTGTCACAATAATTGAAGCCCAACTACCTCGCCACGTGTCACCTTATCAGCTTATCCAGAATCTTCAAACCGACGAACCAGAGCGTGCCACGTCGATAAAAGCTGGCGTAGCGACGCCAAAGGCCCTGGCATCGCGACGCTGGAAGCCTACCGTGGCCTATAAATAGAGCTTCAAATTTCAGATGTCATTGTACCACTCTCTCTCATCTATTTGATGTAAAAAGAGAGTTTCTCTCTCTACTTTCTTTTAATTTTTAGTTTTTTAGTTTTGTAATTAATTTTAATTACGTTTTATAATAATAGTAATTTACTTATTTTTTACTTTTTATAGTTTTTACTATTTACCATGAGGAGGTAACTTTCCCAGCTAGGGTGAAAGGTAATTCTTTTACTGTTACTATTTAGATTAATCTCCCTTAAAAATAATATATTCACTATTTAAAATATTGACTTAAAAAGGATACCGCCAGATTGGTCGGTTGGTAATTCATTTTGGTTCCGCCTTTATGGCTGGTTGGACTTAATTTGACTTAATCAGGTTACCGCCTATATGGCTGGTTGGAAAAAGAATCACAAGTTTATATATTATTTTATGGGAGATATCTAAATTAGTAGTAGTAAAAGTAATTCATTTTACCTTAGCATTTTATTTTATTGTAATTTACTTTTCAGTATTTACTTTACCGTATTTTTACTTTATGTCTTTTATTTTCAAGTTTTTACTAGCCCTAGTTATGTGTTGTAACTAAATTAGTTATCTGGGGTTGTGATAACTTTTAATATCACCGTTTTATAATGGGTTAGATTATAGCTTGGGTAATATAAAGATTTATTTATTGAGTCTTAATCTTAATGCTTTTTCATTAACTGGACATTAATAAAATTGATCTAGTAAATCTAAAATGAACTAGACATAGGATTTTAGGTTTCAGCCTTAGACTCAATAGCCCACGATCTTCCTTAAGGATAGATAACCCTTTAATAGATTTCCTTACAGGATAGGAATATACTTGTCGGGCGGGGGTAGGGTAACCCATAATTGTAACTTAAACTAAATGAATCCAGATAATTTGGTTGACATAGACATATGGTTCAATTGGGTTAAACTGGGTATTTGTGTCTGACCATCGA
>SKCR01002655.1:0-27321 GCA_019454045.1 Zanthoxylum bungeanum
TAATTTCTGTCTCGACGCTTACTCTTATTTTCATGTGTTTGTGACTTATGATTATTTTTTCTGTTGGGGCGCGCTTGTTATGGGCTCCTGTTCATCAAACTATGGCTGGCCTATTACTCTGTCGATATAGTCAATGTTCGTAATATTCAGGTCAGGGCGCGTGACTCGGGCAGTAGACACTGATCAGTTTTTGAAAAATTGTTTACAAATGGGACTATTTTAAATGATGAGCATTCGATTTCCATTTCCGTTTTCAAAAGACTTGACTTTGACTATGACACACCTAATGTTTTGAAGAGAGAATGATTTCGAAGGAATTATATTTTTGAAAGAGATCAATCTGATTTCGTTTATGACATGACATCATATGTATGTTTCCGCCACGACGCTTGTATTATGTTTTTATGGTTCTATAGTTTTTGAATTCATCGTGATGTTTGTATAGGGCTTTGTCCAATTGCAGTGGACCAACCCGCTACCCTCTATTAACATGAGCTTGTTTCGTTCATTGTCCGGTCTTAGCACGTGAATCAAATATTTGATGCTTGTTATATTTTTTTCCGGTTGAGTTGGACATGGACGATTGGAAAGGTTTTATAAGGAAGGTTTTTGAATTTTTTATGTTTAACGATTTTAAAGTGAAAGGTTGATGTTCTTCGTTTGATGATGTTTATCAATGTTTGTTTTGAACCCATGTTTATAAAGAATAGATGGTTAGAATGACTGTGGTTGTTTGTCCCCATTTTAACGAGGTGATGCATGTAATTTCCTGTATGTATATATATACACACACACACACCACATGCATGGATATTTGTAGACACTGTATTTTTTATGCATAGCTCAATGATGAGTCTCTTATGAGACATCCTTATGAAATTGGGGAATTGTAAGGATGAATGCTAGGAAGGAAATGAACTCCTAGGAACCAATCATTTGAAGTTATTTGGACTTCTTGTCGTGGAATGTAAACTTGTTAGGCATTTTCAACTGGGACAAATTTACATCTCATGATAATTGGGCCAAATGTTTTTAATATCAACGGGCCCCTTATATGCAAAACACATCGGGCCTAAAAATATTTTTTAGGATCCAAAAGAGCCAAAATATGAGTTCGATACTCACATTGGCAATCCAACAAATATTAAACTTTTGGTAAAAAAAGTTAACATGTTGTAAGTTTATCATATTGGTTGTGGTCTCCACTTGTTGCAGCATTAATTGTCCGTCTGCTCTTTGCTGTCCAAAGGAAGAACAATTAGAGGGAAAGTAAAATATATGAATGTTAATTTGTGGCAGGAATAGGAAAAAATGTCCTTTTATAGTCTATTGTAAAACGATGAAATTTAATTCAAGGGGTTTAAGGATTTTAGGGTTTCTTATAAGTGTTAGAAACTAATTGGATGTAACATCCATGATCTGGGAGATGCTACCAGCAGGGAATAGGCGTACTATCCCACTGAGCCACTGACTTTCTAATTGAGAACAACACTGATACTCTTTCTCATTCCAAAATCTTATGTATGGGACCGTTTCCCAAACTTGACAACATGATATGCAAGTTCAACATTAAAAACTATATATTCAATAACACTTGCTTTTATAACTTTATAGATATACATTTTAAACATATACAACGACTAACACAATATCAATGACTGATAGATGACTTGCCTTTGACTCTAACTGGACCATCTCTCTCTGACTTGACCTGATGGACCAAACCCTCTAGTGACTGCCATCAGTATCCCCTCTTGAGCTCGTCCTCCGAGAATACCTGTGAAATAGAGAAATTGAGGTGAGGGGGGGGGGGGGGTTAGATCGTTTGAACGATCTAAGTGGTGACAATTTAAAAAAAAAGTACTCAAAGCCTTTGAAAATACATGGTTCTAAAACCCAATTCATCTCAAATTATCCTTTCTGAAATCTCTTTCATTAAATGAAAAAAACTTTCTTTTCTTTCTGAAAAACTTTTCTGAAATAATGCTTTTCTGAAAGTTTCTTATAAACTGTTTACTTTCTAGAAAATTTTATTTTTTGTGAAACTATCTCTTCTGAAAATCTGTCTCTGAAAACTAATTCTGAAATATCTTTTTTCTGAAAAATATCTCTGAAAAACCTGACACATGGGGGCATTACGTATCGCCTTCCCCAATACACCTAACTAGAGCCAGAGTGCAAATCCATGACATTGAGGCGTTACATATCACCGTCCCCCAAAGCATGCCACTACCTGTCCCTGAAACTAGTGGTCTTGGGCGTTACATATCGTCATCCCCCAAGCCATTGAACTGTAACTGGGGGTGAAGATCTATGCTACCCTCCATGCTCCGAATCTAGGATCTGGGGGCGTTACGTATCGCCGTCTCCCCAGCCCTCTACATATGCACATGTTCTCGTCGTCGATTCCATATCTGAATCAAGTTACATACTGAGGTGGATTTTTCCCACATGCCTCGAAAATCCTAAATCTTAAGTTCTAAAATCATTCTTTCAAAAACTCATTATATAAGAATGTTTATCTTTTAAAATCATGCTATTTCTTAAAACAATTGATATAAAATCTTACTACCGCCCTAAAATGCTCAAAAGTAAGTCTTGAGTCAAATAATTAAATAAATCAACATTGAAAAGAAAGGTCCATTCGCTGATTTGGAGTCCCGCTAGCCTTACTTCATTTCACTGAAGAAATTTATGGTTCCTACGAAGATCTATAATTGATAATCTCAATTAGAAGATGGACTGAAGAATATATATATCGGAATCAAGCTAAGTTTAATTATTCAAGTAGTTGCTATCACTTCGAGGCGTATCGTACTTTTATCATGATGTAATATATGCATACGAGCTGATACGAGACCCTTAGGGTGGCCTCTAGCATACTAGGGTGAAACTGAAATGGTTTTAAAAACTGATTTGGGGAAGTTCATGACCACGCATCATGATGCAAAACCTTGCACGTCGCGACGCTCATAATTCCAGAAATGACTGCCAGGAAATTCCCAGTGTGCGTTGCGACGTAGGTCTCTGCGCGTCGCGATGCGGAGAAATCAGAAAAAATCTTCATAACTTTCATAGTATGCATCGTGACGCAGATCTCTGCACGTCATGATGCGAGTCTATTTTCCAGGATTCTAAACTTGCTTCCTCAAGTCTATCTTACCCAAATACATCACCAATACTTCCATACTAGAACCAACACACAATCCATCTCATTACTTCATCTTCACATATTCTAAACCAAGTTAACATCCTCAAATAATTCTTTAATCTCATTATTCTTATTTTTAGCTAAACCCTTAAGATTTTCAAAATTGGACACTCAATTCTACAATCATTTTCTTTACTTATTAATTACCAAAATGCAATCCATGACATGCCAATAGTCATATTCTATCATCATACTTTCAAAATCTAACAATCTAAGTTTTGGGTCAAGTTTCCTTACCTTCTTCTTCTTGATTTCCTTCACTCTCTAAGCCCTCAATTATTGCCAATCTTCTTTTTAACTCATGGAGATTCAATATTTGCTTCTCTTATTTGCTTATTCTTCTTCATTCTTCCCTCTTTTCCTTCTTTCTTTCTCTCTTCCTATTCTTTTACGTTTTTCTTCTTTCTCTTCCAAATTTAGGGATGCTCAAATAGTTCCTCTTTTTATACTAGGGGCTATTTTTAATTTGTATTAATGAAGAAAATTTTGGAAAAATTGAGAAAGTTTGAGATTTTTCTAGATGGGTCCGTGGCACTATTCACCAAGTTTTTGACCTGTATTTTTGACCTATTTCTAATTCGAATTTGGAAAACTATTCAACATGAAAGTTGTAGGTCTTGATCTTAGATTTCCGATGATATATAATTCATAAAAATCGGATTTCATATGAGAAATTTAAGGCATAAATACCATGGGCTATCCGGAGTGGTACATCGTACAATTTCGTATCGAAATTTCGAGGAGTTTACTAATTGCTCCCAAGGTCATCTCAATAGTGTATATGTGTCCAACCATAATTTTATATTATGTAATCACTCGCCTCACGGTGTAATAGTAGTGGAAATTGTCGTTTGTTACATTGGAAATGGGATAAATCTTCCAAAGGCCATACTTGTGTTCTGAGGAGAACGCTGTGGGAAAGATCCGAAGGAGCTTGGGGGGTTTTTCGGGCCTTAATTTTGACTTTTTCTTATGTTTTGATGCATTTTTATAATTACGATTTTTTAACCCCTAAGGTTTTAAGAGTCTAAGTCATTTTTTTTCCGATCCGACCATAGAAACCAACAACTTAAATGTTCAATTTTGATGAGAAATCGATAATTTCTTGATTTATAATTTCCTAATTTCTCGTTTATTATGGTTATATATTATTGTTGAGCAAGTTACACTAAAATCTGTTGTGCCACAATGGTGAGCAAATTAAACTTTTTCCCCTTGGGTCAGGGGTTCAAGTGGCAGCATTCCCATATATACGCGCGCGCGTGTGTGTATTACATGATGCCCCCACCCCAAGCACAAGAGCATATGATTCGATTTGTCCCTCATTTTTTTGCTTTCATTACCACAATGCCCCTTTATCCACGACCACCTAGTTGGTTGATGGGCCAAGGTCGTGGGGAATGAGCCTCATGCTCTTGGGCATTCCGAAGCTTCACTTGCCTGTGCGAGGGTGGTTATTGATGCCCCGGTCCATGCACCTCGTTGGTCGTGGTGGCTGAGCCTTATGACCACGGGCATGCCTAAGCTCCCCTTGTGCGCAAGGTTTTTGTAGGTTCTATTTTCTACTGCGAAAAATAGGAAAAATTAGGAAAAATAGGTCGGTTGAAAGAGGAAAAAATAAGAAAACGTCTTTAAAATTATAATTTGAATTACGGAATGCAAAAAATAAATGACACGGTATTTCAATGAATTCTTCGGCAACTAGTGTATTTCACATGGCCTGTGCACATCTGCATGCACCACCAAACCAAATTGGCCCCAGCAAGGCTATAACATGTGCAACACCCCCATTTCGGGGTCAAATTTTTTTTCGTATCTGAGGCTGATTTTTTTACATGGGGGTAGAGAAAAAAAGAAATGATATATGTGAATAAAAGAGAAACTTAATTTCATTCAGAGTCCCGGATAATAATTTTTTTTTTAAGTATTAATTTTTAAGAAAGTTTGGTGCATCAGTCTACAACCAATGAACATCTAGCAGTCATATCATGAAATGTCTCTGACATATATGACATCAAAGTGTAGAGGATCATCACACATAAAATCAATGATATCTTATAGTCAATGGATCACATATGCTACTCGACTTGAGGAGAATCCTATTGACGGTGGTGTGCTTCCAATTATTAGGAATCACTTGTGAGTCATTCAATATTTTCTCCAATAAATACCCACATGTCTATACGAGCTTCCCTTAGTCATGGTATATTGGGTTAGACCATCAGAACTTTAATACCAATATACGACATGTGCTAGTCTTATAGGTTCTAGGAATTCGACCGTATCCCAAAACTAACTACTAGGATTGTTTACCTTAAGAATAGTTTATAATAGTAATATTATCCCAATATCGGACCACCCAGTGTCCAATATTATTAGATGACTATTTTAAGGTCGATGTCATTCTCAGCATATATATCAAAATAATATGCATTTTGACATAATAATTACCATTAACATTGGTTGAAATGAAAATGTAGTTATTTTATTAAAATAATAAAATACAATGTACGATACATTATTCGGGTTGACGTTCGAAGCACCAACTCCAACATACTCCCACTTACTTAGTGTCAATCCAAATTGTACCAAAGTCCATCTATTTCACATGCTTATCGAATAACTTTGGAGGTAAGGACTTAGTAAGTTGGTCTACTATATGGTCTTACCCTTGAACTTTCAAGACCACTATGTCTTCTTTTTCAATGATTTCTCTAATCGCGCGATATTTTATTTCCATGTGTTTAGACTTGGAATGTTCTCTCAACTCTTTAGCCTGCACTATAGCTCCGCTATTATCACAGTACGGTCGGATCAGATCCGTAATACTAGGCACAATGCCAAGTTCTATGATAAAATTTCTAATCCAACAGCTTCTTTAGCAGCTTCCAAAGCCGCTATAAATTCCGCCTCAATGGTGGAATCAACTGTAAAGCCTTGCTTTGAACATCGCCAACTAACTGCACCGCCATTAAGGGTAAATATGTATCCGGATATAGACTTTCTATCATCCAGATATCCCTGAAACTCGAAGTTTGTTAACCCTTAATTTGTAGCTCATCATCCTCATATATTGAAAACTTATTCTTAGTACCCTTAAGATATTTCAGGATATGTTTCACGGATATCCAATGATCATTATCCGGATCAGATTGATATCAACTAGTACCACTAACTCTGAAACTGATAGCATGTCTTGTATATAACATAGCATACATAATGCTTCCAACACAAGAAACATATGGAAACTTAGACATTCTAACTCTATCTTCCTCGGTCCGAGGTGTCATTTCCCTTGAAAGATACCATATCGAAAAGGTATATTTACTGCCTTGCAGTTCATAAACCCTACCAATCTAATATTTTCTCTATGTATGTGGAATGCGACAACCCTATAAAATTCCTTACTCTATCCCAGTAGAACCTTATACCCAGTATATAGGAAACTTCACCCATGTATTTCATGGAGAAGTTCTTGCAAAGGTAGACTTCAATCTTATATCATTCCTAATGATAAAGATATCATCTACTGATCGGTGAAATCACTCACGTAATGCAAGCGCACGGATCGTTCAAGTAGTATAAAATATATCGATCCCACAAGGACTTAATACCTTAACTATTAATTTATGACGTTAAATGTTTACGAGTATCTAATAGATTGATTGTTGATTGGATGATGATTTTTGTCTGAAAACAAGTAAATAAAACAGTGCGAAAATAAATAAAAGGATAATTCAGTATTATTAAACTCTCTAGGGTTGTGAATCCTTCCAATATCTTTTAAAAGATGAAGTGGTTATCTCATGTTTGTGTAATATATCGGTTTATTAACCTGGAACACGAAAATATGCAAAAGCCTCTTCCGATGGTCAGATGCAAACACCCAGTATATTCCTATATTAACCAAGTTATCTGAATTCATTAAGATTAAGTTCCAATTATGGCTACCCTCGCCCGACAGGTATATTGCTATCCTGTAAGGAAATCTACCTAAGAGTCATTTGCCCTGAGGTGAGATCGTGAGCTATTGAGTCTAAGGCTAAACCTAAAATCCCTTTTCCAAGTTCATTTTAAGTTTACCAAATCAATTTTATTAATGACCAGTTAACAAAAAGCATTAAGACTAAGGCTCAATAAATAAACCTTTATATTACCCAAACATAAATTACCACTTATAAACCGGTGATGTTGGAATTCATCACAACCCTAGATACGAGGTTTAGTTACCACACATATATAGAAATATCAAAGACATAAATAAAGTAAATGACATAAAGTAAAGGCTGTAAATTAAAAAGATAAATTAACAACAAAGAAAATGCTGGGGTTGGATGATCCACCTTTATTACTTATAATTTAGATATCTCCCTTATTATAATATATAAACTTTGCATGACATTACCAACCGGCCATATAGGCGGTATCTTGATTAAGTCAGATTTTAGAATAATTCCAACCGACCATAAAGACGATATCCAATTTAGTCAGGTTAAAATCAATTTGATTAAGTCCAACCAACCTTAAAGGCGGTATCCCATTAAGTCAGGTTTTAAAATAGTTTATATATTATAATTAAGGGAGATTAATACCCTTCACCCCAGCAGATGAGAGTTACCTCATCATACTGAAAAGTAAAATAAAGAAAGAACTATTGCATAAAATAAAAATTAAATACAAGAAAGCTGTAAATTAACAAACAAGATACATCTTCTTAGTATTCTTAAGGAAATCCCCAGAAGAATGTATGAATTTACAAATGAAATGCCTTGGTATTTATAGGTAAATTTTACCTTCACCAATTTCTCCACAATATCTCCACTAAACATGGCACCAAATCAAGCATGTTTGGTGGAAGTTTGACAATTTTCATTTTTTCATTTTATTTTTTGAAAATGACTTTAATAATTGCACATACACACTTACGGCTGTTTTATCAATTTCGGTCATGAAAACTTCATAATTCGAAATTATTATAAACGTCAAAGTTGTATATCTTTGAGTTTTATTTAATCTGGAACTTGAATCACCTCAATCCGATATCGAAGTAGAAATTTATGGCCAAAATACGAAAATTACGCAAAGTTGAAATTTCTGAAATTGTACTTCGTTAGAACGCAATTTCAAGTTTCCAACCTCCAAAATCCAAATGTCAAGTCCAGTTTTTGCCCTTATTTGTTCCATATTTCGTCCTGATTGATTCCATTGAGTCCCAATTTTATTTTATCTACAAAATAAACTAAAACACATCAAAATGTTCATAAAACTCGAGAAACTATACAAAATATTAAGTAAAAATGGCGGTAAATATTGATATATTTTCCGTTCATCATACCCCTAAACCTAACTTTTGATAGTCCTCGAGCAAACACAAAATAAAATGCAATAAACAATTGAAATTAAACTAAGCCACTTTCATAGGGATGGATTGCATTTAACATATACAACAAACCTTTAAATCCCTAGGTGTCCCTAGTGGACGAGTTGTAGTCTCGTGATGGCTTACAATGACGATACCCACAAACGTCAATCAAATGCACACAAAAGCAAAAGATAAAAAGATAAAAAAAAGTTAGTGACTAAACAAGTGAAACTTCTTATCCAAGTTAATAACTGTTTTATTTCTTTCTAAATTACCAAATAAGTAAATTCTCCGATTATTTTTACCATTCTCCATATACACAACCAACAAGGTATTAATCAAATCATTGTGCCCATAATATTCATAAGTGTAGTTGAAAAGAGAGTAATATTTTTGTCCTAAAGTTATATCATATTTCACACCTTTTTTAGCAATGGATATTTTTTTTTTACACAATCTTCAATCCATGTACCGAGCTTTGGGCCAGTGACTCCCAAGCCAGTTGGCTTTAGGGCACAGATGTTAAGATACCCTTACAGACTTAACTACTCGGATTTCAGATATCGTTTTTTTACAACATCTTCAATCCATGTAGCGAGCTTTGGGCCAGTGACTCCCAAGCCAGTTGGCTTTAGGGCACTAGGTGTTAAAACACCCATACAGACTTAATTACTCGGATTCCATTGTTTTTTTAAATGCTTCCTCCAATTAAACTAGAGCACTGAATATTACAAATTTTTTAATTACAACTCATGGTCGTATGTTATCATGCATATTGATAATACATGTCAACTGAGCATACGAATATCCAATTTAATCAGTATTATGGAGAATTCACAAATTAAATAATTCAATAAGTTGAAATACGTCTCAGGAGTGGAACTTCCTTACACAGCTATCTTAAACACCATTCCACCTGATTAGTCAAGTTAAAAAACACAAAAATAAAATTTTTTTTTTTTAATTTTTTTTAATTTTTTTAATTTTTTTGACTATAAACCAAGTAAAAACAACACAATGAAAAAAATAAAAATAAGATACTAATCAACTATTCCCCTCCCCCAAACCTAATTGAGACATTGTACCCAATATCTAAAAAGTAGAAGAAGAGTTTAGAAGATAGTACCTGGTTAGCTGAAATTCTACATCTAAAAAGAAAATTAAAGGTTAAGATCCAGATTTATCTGACGCTTCTTACCACGATCATTATCGAACCAGTTTATCTTGGAAATGATAGGGTTAATTTGTGGTTCAAAGGCTAAATATTGGTCAATTAAATCATTGGCAGTTCTGGTAGTGAAGATGATAGCTTTTACAGGTTTTGAAACGAACCCATTTCTCCGGACATCATCAAGAAACACACAAAGAAAATCATAAAATCCATCAGCATTAAAAAGTCCAATCGGTTTCTGGTGTATGTTCAAGTTTGCCCAAGATAGCGCTGTAAAGATTTCCTCCATCGTGCCCAAGCCACCTGACAAAGCAATAAAAAAATCAGCACAATTAATCATTTCCACAAGTCGTTCAGACATACCTGGTACAATACATTCATCTCCGTTTGATGGTCTTATAAGATTCGCCTCTGCCAAAGGTTTTGGGATGATTCCCAAAACTTGACTACCTCATTCCTGTACGGCCCTTGAAACATACCCATTAGTCCAAGATTGCCACCGCCATATACTAGGTGCATATTCCTTTCAGCTATTACTCTACCCAATTCATGTGCTGGCTCAACGAATTCTGGCTTAGAACCAACACTAGTACCGCAAAATACACAGATGTTTACAACTCGTCTTCTTGAAGTTGCTTCCATTTTTTTTATGTATTTCTTTCTCAAATCTTGATGTCTTTAAGAGTGCAATGACGAGCTGAATTTATAGAACCTAAAAAGGGGTGAGTAATAATAGCACTAGTACCTGCCAAAAGACAATTATTAACTAAACAGTAAAATATATCGTGAAAGTCAAAAAGTCTGGATCCTATCGGAGAAAATAATAAAACAAATCACAATTATTAGATAAATATAAAGAGAAAGTAATATTTACAAGAAGTAACGGCTTGAATGACGTCTATGCGTCAGAGACAAGCTTCCCATCCAATTTTCTTATAAATTGGCAAACATGGTCTTTTAAAGTCAGATTCCCGAGACTAAATATTATCTTTCTTTTCAAAACTGTGCATGTAACATGTGAATTGCGTGATGCACATATCCACTGGAATGTGTCTCAAGAGTCAATGATATGTCTGACCGGCGTAAACACACACGTATAACGCAAGCGTACGTATCGTTCAAGTAGTATAAAAAGTATCGATCCCACGAGGACTTAATACCTAAGCTATTAATTTTATGAGGTCAAATGATTACTAGTATCTAACAGGTTGTTTGATTGATTTGAAATGGTGACGATTCTAAATTTAAAGACAAGTAAATAAAATTGTTCGAAAGTAGATTTTAAGAAAATTCAATATTAAAAACTATATAGGGTTGTGATTTCTTTTAATATCATTTTAAAGATGAAGTGGTTATCTTAAAGTTGGGTAAAATATTTATTTATTAACCTGGAACACTAAATTATGTAAAAGCCTCTTCCGATGGTCAATTACAAATACCTAGTATAATCCAATTGAACCATATGTCTATGTCAACCAAATTACCTAGATTCATTAAGATTAAGTTCCAATTAAGGCTACCCCCGTCCGGCAGGTAAATTCCTATCCTGTAAGGAAATCTATTAAATGGTTATTTATCCTCAAGGAAGATCGTGGGCTATTGAGTCTAAGGTCTTAAACTTAAAATCCCTATGTCTAGTTCATTTTAAGTTTACCTAATCAATTTTATTAATGGCCAGTTAATTAAAAAGCATTAAGATTAAGACTCAATAAATAAATCATTATATTACCCAAACTATAATCTATCATTATATTACCCAAACTATAATCTAACCCCTTATAAACTGGTGATATTAAAAGTCATCACAACCCCAAATAACTAATTTAGTTACAATACATAACTAGGGCTAGTAAAAACTTGAAAATAAAAGACATGAAGTAAAAATGCGGTAAAGTAAATACTGAAAAGTAAATTACAATAAAATAAAATGCTAAGGTAAAATGAATTACTTTTACTACTACTAATTTAGATAACTCCCATAAAATAATATATAAACTTGTGATAATATTACCAACCGACCAATCTGGCGGTATCCTGATTAAGTCAAATTAAGTCCAACCAGCCATTAAGGCGGTAATATTTGTCCATAAACCAGCCATAAGGGCGGAACCAAAATTAAATTACCAACCGACCAATCTGCCGGTATCCTTGATTAGTCAGGTTTAAACCAAATTAAAGTTAAATTACCAACCGACCAATATAGCGGTATCCTTTTTAAGTCAAATTTTAAATAGTGAATATATTATTTTTAAGGGAGATTAATCTAAATAGCAATAGTAAAAGAATTACCTTTCACCATAGCTGGGGAAGTTACCTCCTCATGGTGAATAGTAAAAACTGTAAAAAGTAAAGAAAGTAAATTACTATTATTACAAAAAGTAATTAAAATTTAATTACAAAACTTAAATTAAAGAAACTAGAGAGAGAAACTCCCTATTTACATCAAAGAAAGGAGAGAGAATGGTACAACAAAATCTGAAATCTCGAGCTCAATTTATAGGCCTCGGTGGGTTTCCAGCGTCGCGACGCCAAGGCCTTTGGCGTCGCTACGCCAGCTGCAGTTGGCGTGGCATGCTCTGGTTTTGACACGTGGCAATTCAGATAAGAAGATAAGGTGACACGTGGCGAGGCGACTAAGAGCTCAATTATTATGCTGACATGGCGATGACATGGCGCTGACGTGGCAAGGCGGCTGAGATCAATTGTCGGCACCGTAGGATTACGACACGTGGCGACACGTGTCATGCTGTGATTGGTTGATGATGACGTGGCATGTTGACTCAGTTGACCTGCTGACGTGGATGATGACGTGGCAAGACGCGTGGAAGAGTTGACTCGTTGACCTGCTGATGTGGCGACACGTAGGATGACACGTGGCACACGTGGAAATAGTAATTGTCGACACCGTAGGATGATGACATGTGGCACGACTTACGTTAGCAGCTCGGCTGTGATGGTGACACGTGGCATGGCGCATGTTAACAAAGTCAAACTTCTCAAATTCTGAACTGTTGACCCGGCGCACGTTAGCAGATCTGGTGCAAGTTAGGCGTCGCGACGCGCTAAAATTACCGAAATGCCCTTTTTGCCAATTTTTCCTGTTTTGCCCCAAATCACCTCCAGAATGTCCTGAAACTTTATTTATCTACAAAATAACACAAAACACATCAAAATATTCACAAGACTCAAGAAACTATACAAAATATTAGATTAATGAGTGGAAAATAGTGATATAAATACCACTCATCACACCCCCAAACTAACATTTTGCTAGTCCTCGAGCAAAACACAGAATAACATAAACATCTTTAAAATAAAATTTAACTAAGCCACTTCGTAGGGATCACGGTTGCATTTAGCATATGCAACAAGCCTTTAAAACCCTAGGTGTCCCTAGTGGACGAGTTGTAGTCTCGTGAGGGTTTACAGCAATGATACCCACAAACATTTTACAAAAGTAAAAGGTATTAAAACTAATGCACACAAAAGCAAAAAGACAAGCGAAAAGAGAATAAAGAAGTTAGTAACTAATCAGGTGAAACTTCTACTCCAAGTTACTAGTTGTTTTGTTTCATTCTAAATTACCAAATAAGTAAATTCTCCGATCATTTTTACCATTCATCATAAACACAGCCAACATAATATTAAACAACTCATTTTTGCCCACAACAGTCATAAGTGCAGTTGATAAGAGAGTAATATTTTTGTCCTAAAGTTCTATCAGATTTCACACCTTTTGTAGCAATGGAATAATTTTTTCTCATTTTTCTGATTTTTTTGATTTTTTGATTTTTATTATATACAATATCTTCCATCTATGTAACGAGTGTTAGGTCGGTGGCTCCCAAACCAGTTGGCTTTAAGGCACCAGGTGTTAAGACACCCCTACAGACTTAATTACTCAGACTTCATATATATATATTTTTGCAGCATCTTTGATCCATGTAGCGAGCTTTGGGTCAGTGACTCCAAACCAGTTAGATTTAGGGCACTATGTTGTAACACCCTTACAAACTTAATAACTCGGATCTCAGATTTTTTTTTTTACTCCATCACTCTTTGAGATGCTTCCTCCGATTAAACTAGAGCACTGAATATTACAAACTTTTCAATTTTAGCTCATGTCCGTATGTTTCCATGTTGTTTGATAATACCTGTCAACTGAGCATATGAAGATTCATTTTAGTCAGTGTTATGGAGAATTCACAAATTAAATAATTTAAAAGGAAATAAACAAAAATTAACTTGTTCGAAATAGGTTTGAGATACGTCTCAGGAGTGGAAACTCCTTACTCAGCTATCCTTTACCAATTTCACCTTTTTAGTTTTAACACAAAAACGCAAAATATTTTTGTAATTTTTTGAAAATTTTCCAATTTTTTTGTATTTTTCGAAAAATTTTGGACTAAAAATAAAAACATTATACAAACTAAAAACAAGGTACTAATCAACTAATTCCCTCCCCCAAACCTAAATGAACGCAGAATTGTCCCAATTAGGACTCCCCACTCAAGGGTTCAAGCGACCAAGTGAACGCACCTTTTTTATACCTTATGGTACGTGCCAATGAGTTATGGTGTGTGACTAACTGTCGAATGGACTTCCCGTTGTAGATTCCCCAGAGGAGGGTCGAGCGAGGCTCTCTTAAGTACCCAAGCCTCTTAGGCTCTTATCGCTTGGTGACGTGAATAAACAACGAGTCCTCCAAACTAGTCTATCACAACAAACTACAGGTGAATGATTATCTAGGTGCCTTCACAGCTTTTCCTTATAGAGAGGTAGTGAGTGAAGGAAGACACCAAACCATCACATAGCTTTAAATATGCCTTTGTTTTTGAAATTTTTTTTTGTAATTTTTGTAATTTTTTGTATTTTTCGATAAAAAAAAATTTGGACTAAAGATAAAAACACAATACAAACAAGTACTATTAACTATTCCTCACCCCCAAACCTAAATGAGACATTGTCCCTGACCGGCGTAAACACACACGTATAACGCAAGCGCACGTATCGTTCAGTAGTATAAAAATATCGATCCCACGAGGACTTAATTCCTACTGTTGTTATTAATTGTTGAATCTATTTAATTACAAATATCTAATTAAAGGGAGAATGGAATTGATTGCTTGATTGATTTGGTTGATTGAAGATTTGCTAAATAAATAAATAAAAAGATAAAAGAAAATACTAAGGAAAATAATAGACACAAAAATCTAAGGTTGTGATTTCTTTTAATATCATTTAAAAGATGAAGTGATTATTTTATGTTTGTGTAATAAATCAGTTTACTAACCTGGAATACTAAATTATGTAAAAGCCTCTTCCGATGGTCAATTACAAATACCCAGTATAACCCAATTGAACCATATTCCTATGTCAACCACATTACCTGGATTCATTAAGTTTAAGTTCCAATTATGGCTACCCCCATCGACAGGTATATTCCTATCCTGTAAGGAAATCTATTAAAGGGTTATCTATCCTCAAGGAAGATCGTGGGCTATTAAGTCTAAGGCTGAAACCTAAAATCCCTATGTCTAGTTCATTTTAGATTTACCATATCAATCTTATTGGTGATCAGACAACAAGAAGCATTAATCTTAAGACTTAATAAATAACCTGTAAATTACCCAACTATAAAATAATCCCTTATAAACCGGTGATATTAAAAGTCATCACAACCCCTAATTAACTAACACATAACTAGGATTATAAAAATAAAATACAAACTAAATAAAAATACTGAAAAGTAAAATAAAATAAAATAAAATGCTAAGGTAAAAGGAATTACTTTTACTACTACTAATTTAGATATCTCCCATAAAATAATATATAAACTTGTGAGAATATTACCAACCGACCATTCTGGCGGTATCCTGATTAAGTCAAATTAAGTCCAACCAGCCATTAAGGCGGAACCAAAAATAAATTTACCAACCGACCAGTCTGGCGGTATCTTTGATTAGTCAGGTTTAAAACAGATTAAAATTAAATTACCAACCGACCAATATAGCGGTATCCCTTATTAAGTCAATATTTTAAATAGTTAATATATTATTTTTAAGGGAGATTAATCTAAATAGCAATAGTAGAAGAATTACCTTTCACCCTAGCTGAGGAAATTATTTCAACATGGTGAATAGTAAAAACTGTAAAAAGTAAAAAGTAAAAATTAAATTACTATTATTACAAAAAGTAATTAAAATTAATTACAAACTAAAAATAAAAAAAAAAAACTAAAAAATAAAAATAAAAATTCTAGAGAGAGAAATCAAGAGAGAGAAAGGTGTAATAAAAACTGAAAATTCGCGGCCTATTTATAGCAAAATTTTTTACTGTTCAGGAACTGTTCCCGCGTCGCGACGCCAAGTCACTCCGCGTCGCGACGCGCAATTTGTCGACGTGGCACAATGATACGGCGACACGTAGCAAGGCGGCTGACTGTACATGCGACACGTGTCAAGGCGGCTAATTCTCAATTATTGTGATGACGTCATTGATGACGTCATGCTGACGTGGCGATGACGTGGCGCTGACGTGGCGAGGCGGCTGACTGTTGACTTGTCGGCACAATAGGATTGCGACACGTGGCGACACGTGTCAAGTTCTAATTGGCTGAGGCTGACGTGGCATATTGACTCGGTTGACTTGCTGACGTGTCTGATGACGTGGCATGACACGTGGCAATGTTGACTCGTTGACCGATGACATGGCTGATGACGAGGCGACACGTGTCATGTCAGAGTGTCGGCAGCATATGATGTTGACACGTGGCACGGCGCATTTTAGCAGATGGGATGTGATGGTGACACGTGGCACGGCGCATTTTAGCAAAGTCAAAACTTCTCAAATTGTTGACCGTTGACCAGGCGCATGTTAGCAGATTCGGCTCACGCTGGACGTCGCGGCGCGCAGTGTTCCAGCGTCGGGACGCGCAAGAGACGAAAATATCCCTGTTGACGCATTTTTGTCCGGTTTTGCCCCAAATTGCCTCTAGAATGTCCTGAAACTTATTTTATCTACAAAATAACACAAAACACATCAAAACATTCACAAAACTCAAGAAACTATACAAAATATTAAGTTAAATGAGTGGGAAATAGTGATATAAATACCACTCATCACACCCCCAAACCTAACATTTTGCTAGTCCTCGAGCAAAATACAAAATAAAATAACATAACAAAATTTAACTAAGCCACTTTCGTAGGGATCACGGTTGCATTTAGCATATGCAACAAGCCTTTAAACCCTTAGGTGTCCCTAGTGGACGAGTTGTAGTCTCGTGAGGGCTTACAGCAATGATACCCACAAACATTTTACAAAAGTAAAAAGTTAGTAAAAACTAATGCACACAAAAGCAAAAAGACAAGTGAAAAGAGAATAAAGAAAGTTAGTGACTAATCAGATGAAAATTCTACTCCAAGTTACTAGTTGTTTTGTTTCTTTCTAAATTACCGAATAAGTAAATTCTCCGATTGTTTTTACCATTCTCCATATACACAGCCAACAAAATATTAATCATTTCATTTTTGCCCACAACAGTCATAAGTGCAGTTGATAAGAGAGTAATATTTTTGTCCTAAAGTTCTATCAGATTTCACACCTTTTTGTAGCAATGGAATAATTTTTCTGATTTTTCTGATTTTTTCTTTGATTTTTTCTCTATTTTTTATTTTTATACAATACCTTCCGTCTATGTAGCGAGCTTTGGGTCGGTGGCTCCCAAACCAGTTGGCTTTAGGGCACCAGGTGTTAAGACACCCCTACGAACTTAATTACTCAGACTTCAGATATATATATTTTTGCAGCATCTTCGATCCATGTAACGAGCTTTGGGCCAATGACTCCCAAACCAGTTGGTTTTAGGGCACTAGATATTAAAATACCCTTACAGACTTAATAACTCGGATCTCAGACGTTTTTTTTTTTTTTTTTTTTTTTTTTTTTTTTTTTACTCCATCACTATTTAGAGATGCTTCTTCCAATTAAACTATAGCACGGAATATTACAAACTTTTCAATTTTAGCTCATGTCCGTATGTTTCCATGTAAGTTCATAATACCTGTCAACTGAACATATGAAGATCCAATTTAGTCAGTGTTAAGGAGAATTCACAAATTAAATAATTCAAAAGGAAATAAACAAAAATTAACTTGTTTCAAAATAGGTTTGAGATACGTCTCAGGAGCGGAAATTCCTTACTCGGCTATCTTTTACCAATTTCACCTTTTTAGTCAAAATAAAAACACAAAAACACAAAATATTTTTGTAATTTTTGAAAAATTTTCAATTTTTTTGTTTGTATTTTTCGAAAAATTTTGGACTAAAAATAAAAACAACATACAAACTAAAAACAATGTACTAATCAACTAAATCCCTCCCCCAAACCTAAATGAGACATTGTCCCCAATGTCTTAAACAGTAAAAGGAGAGTTAGAAGGTAATACCTGGTCAGCTGAAATTTTACAGGAAAAATTACTGATTAAGATTTATGTCCAAATTACGATTCTTACCACGATTGTTATTTGACCATTTTTCATTAAAAATTTTGGCAGAATCACCTCTAAAAACTCAAAATTTCCCCAAAATTCACCCTAAAAAATTATCACCAATCAAATCCCAACTTTGGTATTTTTCAAAAAAAATCCGACAGAGTCTCCCCTGAATTTTTGATTATCCAACACAACCTAAATCTATCAAATGCCACAAACAAACTCCAAATATCAAACTCAATTTCTTCGCCCCAAATTACTACGAATCAAATTCAACCATCCAACACTTCGTAATCCAATCCACAGTCAACCAATTCACAATTCAATTTTTCAATTTACCCAATTACCAAATCAATTTTTTTATCAAATCATTACCGTATTTTCAAATTCTGATTTTGGCAGTGGTGGGTTCTCTCGGCTCTGTTGGTTTTGGCTTGGATTTCTGGTCGTTGGTTGTTGGACGGTGTATGGGCCAAATTTGGTCCGAGGGCAAAAACCGTCTTTTACCTCAAAGCCCAGGAAGTATGCAAAGCCCAAAGAAACCAAGCCCAAAGATTTTCAAGTTAGTGGACAAATTAGGTCACAAATCAAATGCTTTTAGTTAGGTCAACCACCTCCACTTTACCTAATTTATGATTCCCACCTGCCTTAGTTTTTTATCTATTATTCAAGCACCTTATGGGACCTACCACAGTTACCAAAGATGATCATTTTCATCTATAAATAGAAACGAAATCTAGAAGAGGAGGGGAGAGTTCTACAATTCAGGCTTTTTTTCTTTCTTACAAGTCTATACCCTCTTTCACTAGCTCTCTTAGAGCTCTTCATCCCCTATACACCGACCACCACCCTCACGGTCACCAAAATAGTTCAAGGTAACATCAAACCTTACTTTCACATTTACATATTACTGCTCATTTCATACTACTGACTTGGGCGTCGGAGTGCCCCCGGCACCCACCACACGGTGGGCAGTCCACTCCCGCTCATTCTACCTTTGTCTTGCAGGATCGCTAATGCCCCCAATCTACAAATTCTGATTGTGGACCCGGGCGAAAACCGGCGTCCACAATTTGGCGCCCACCGTGGGGCCTTAGCGATTCATAGCAAGCAAAGACCATCCAGTCTACAATCCTTACAAACAAACATCAGATCCCATAGTGGCATAATCAGCCACTCTACAAAACAGTTACGATCAATGGAAGATGAAAATTGATCCATGTAAAACTCCAGTACTAATCTCCTAAAGTATCTGGAACATAATTCATTCTTCGGCCACTCAAAGGCGTGAGGCTACAACTCTTTCCAACTATCTTATCAAGCAAATCTCTTAAAAGCAGTCAACAATATGTCCAGTGAAAATCCACCATCTGGGGACCATCTTTTCCAAACGACATGCAAAATGATAGTCTCATCCAGACTATGTAGAAGTATCATCATCAACCTCTCACTACATGTGAAGATTGTCATACTCTCCTTACGACAAGATAAATGGCTATCAAATCCAGACGACATGGACAGATTGTAACCACTTCTGGATAACTCAGGAAGATTATCATTTTCTCCATTAAACATTCATGGAATGTCATCCATTCCAGCCGACGTGAAAGATGACATAAATTGATGGTTATCTCCTCCAAAATGACACGGGTGAATTTCGATCTTTTTCACGCAACATGAAATAAGTGTCATCTCTTTCAGACGACGTTAATGTGATTTTCATCCCCTCCATATGACATGAAAGGCTTCTCATCTCCTCCACACTACATGAGAGTAGAATGAGGAATTTCATGGACTTTAATCCTTTATTCAATAAAATATCGTTGGGAGCAATTGTGAGAGGAATGATGAGTCAAACAATGGGGGATTGGAGACATGCACTCGACAAAGCTCTGTGTATAGCTATCACATGGGAACTTGCTAAGAAAGTGCATATAAGAGGCGACCCCACATGCATCATGCATGGAGTCCATTGACGGAAAAAATAAAATACATGGCTCCAAGAGGATTGTAAGTTGTCCTATGCTCAAGGTACCATTTGATCCCTATCATGCTTCACGTGATTGTTGAAGAAAATTCATCTGACAAAAAGAGCCTCACAACCGACAAGGTGGAGATGAAGTAAGGCCAACAAAACCATGCTGAAAAAGTTGAGTTTGTGTACATGAAGCCCCACGCTACATGAAAAGAAAGAATGGCCCACTCAATAAAGTTTTATGTGCAACTGTCGCATGGAAATTTGCCAAGATAGTAATTAAAAGGCGACCCATGTGTAGAGAAGAAGCCCACTAGCCAAAAAAAAAAAAAAAAAATTAAATAAATATCCCTCAGCTAAGCCGAGTAGAGTATTGGCAGCAACAAAAACAAAGGCTACAAAAAAGTCCCACATCGGTTATTCAGAAGGAAGTCGCTCCAAAAGCCAAAAAAATTGGCGTAAAAAAAAAAAAAAAAAAAAAAAAAAGAAAAAGAAAAAGAAAAGTGGGCCAGAATTTGAAGAAGAAATTAGCGTGATAAAAAAAAATTGGCGTAAAAAAAAAAAAAAAAAAAAAAAAAAAAAAAAAAAAAAGAAAAGTGGGCCAGAATTTGAAGAAGAAATTAGCGTGAATAAAAAAAAAATTGGAAAAAAAAAAGAGGAAGCAAGGTGGGGCCAATTTGCTTTGTTGTTTGACTAAAGAAGAGGGAATTGGCAGGGGGAGAAGATTAAAAATAAAGAAAAGAAGATTTTGACAAAAAAGAAAGCAAGGTGGGGCCAATTTGCTTTGTTGTTTGACTGAAGAAGAGGGAATTGGAAAAGAAAAGAAGAAAGCAGCCCCATAACTTTCCCCATACTACCACTCGACAAACCCATATTACATCAAAAGCCACCCCATTCACGCCCAAAAAAAAACAAATGCCAAAGTTTTTAACATGGCCCACGTGAAACTACTACAAAGAACAAGATAATGCATGAGGAGGGAGACCATTTGCCAGCTACCCACGTTGAAAGAAGACATGTGTTGAGAAGAGTGAAACCTTTTCTTAATAACCCATGTGAGAGAGGGAATCAAGCTACCATTTATCTCAAAACAAACAAACAAACAAATTAAGTAGAATAAAAAATGGTCCATTCACCAATTTTGACAAATGACTCTTGCATGTGCCATGCTCCACCCAACAAAGAACAACTGCCGAATGAAGCTAGCCAACTTGCATAAACCAATGAAAAATGCTTCCTTACTTGCATGGTTCATGAAGCGATCCTACATAAAGGAAAAAATCCTGACAGATGAATCTATCATCCATTCACAATTGAACCTCACTTTTGTAGCATGAAACCAAAACTAAGCAACAAAAGTTCATCCCTTAAATATAATAGTTCAAGCTTTGTAGATTAAATTTATTGAGCACACTTTTTAGCTCTCAGAGACATGGAAAGATTTTCATACAACGAGGTGAATAGCCATCAACTCCAGACTATATGGAAATTCCAATATCCCTCAGAATACTTGGAATGATTCTCAACTCCTCCCGGCTAAATTAAAGGTTAGTCATCATCTCCATGCTACATTGATTTAATATTACCAACTCCATACTACATAGGGAATATATTATCATGCCTAGTAGAATGAAGAATTCTATTGGATCTCTTCTAGGTTCAATCGACCAACCTTTTACAGGTTAGGTAGTATGAAAAGTCTATTTGACTTCCATCAAAGTTTATTCCATTGTAGTATCAATAACCTTATTTAGGTCTTGTATAATTAGTAATGACCATGATAGGCATCCATCTCTTCCATACTACATATGAAGATAATCATCTCCACACTACCTATGGAGATTATCATCCACTCTAGACTATATGGATGGATTTCCATAAACTCTAGAAAGCATAGGGAAAGCCCCATAAACCTTCATCAGGTTCATTCGACCGTAGTCTCCTAACCTTCATTAGGACAGGTAGAATGAAAATTTTCTTGGACCTCATTTAGGTCCAATCGATCAACCTTTATCAATTTAGGTAGTGTGAAAATTCTTTTGGACCTTCATCAGGTCTAGTAGAGTGAAGATTCTCATAGACACTTATTATGTTCATACGACCGCGTCTCATGGACCTTTGTCAGGTCCATTCGACAATGGTCTCATGGTCAGGTAGAATAAAGATTCAGTTGGACTTACATCAAGATCATTCAACCGTTTCTTCATGGACCATCATGTTCATTCGACCGTTGCTTCTTGGACCTTCGTCAACTCCATTCGACAAGTCCAGTCGACAGTAGTCTCATAGAAGAATGAGAAGTGATGACTTGCATCAAGTTCATTCCATTGTAGTATCATGGACCTTCTTCAGGTCTAGTATAGTGAGGAATGACTTTCTTGGACTTCCATCAAGTCCATACGACAAGTCCAGTCGACAGTAGTCTCATAGAAGAATGAGAAGTGATGACTTGCATCAAGTTCATTCCATTGTAGTATCATGGACCTTCTTCAGGTATAGTATAGTGAGGAATGACTTTCTTGGACTTCCATCAAGTCCATACGACAAGTCCAGTCGACAGTAGTCTCATAGAAGAATGAGAAGTGATGACTTGCATCAAGTTCATTCCATTGTAGTATCATGGACCTTCTTCAGGTCTAGTATAGTGAGGAATGACTTCCTTGGACTTCCATCAAGACCATTCGACAAGTCCATTCGACATGTCCATTCGACCGTAGTCTCGTAGAATGGAGGTGACATTGATGGCTTTAATCAACTTTATCTAGTATAGTCTATTGGACCTCTATCAGGTGCATTCGACAAAATTCATTCGACAGTAGTATTGTAGAAGTGTGAAGAAGATGACCTTGACAGATATTCTCCAAGTTCATTCTACCATAGTCTCATGGACCTTTATCAGGTCTAGGAGAGTGAGTGATGAATTCTTTGGACTTTCATAAAGTCCATTCGACCATAGTCTCATAAATCCTCATTAAGAGAATAAGTAATTTCATTCTTTGGACTTTTATCAAGTCCATTCGACAGTAGTCTCGTGACCTTCATCAGGTCTTGTAGTATGAAGATAATCATTAGGTTTATCCAACTGTACCTTATGGACCTTCATCAGGTCCGTTTGATAGTCCATTCGACAGTAGTATCTGGACCTTCTTCAGAACTAGTAGTATGAGAAGGAAAGACTCTCATAGACCTTCTTCAGGTCTAGTAGAATAAAGATCCTCATTGACTCATATTAGATCATGTAGAATGAAGAATGAAGACCCATGTGGATCTTCATCATATATGGAGTGTGTAGACTCCCATAGTCTTTGGACCCGTAGTATGGGGAATATCCTGGACTCATGTCGGGTCAAGAAAACTCCTGAACCACCGTTTGGTTCAGTCGACAAGGGACATTCCCCTGGACTCATGTCGAGTCAAGTAAACTCCTGAACACCATTTGGTTTAGTCGACAAAGGACATTCCCCTGGACTCATGTCGGGTCAAGAAAACTCCTGAACCACCGTTTGGTTCAGTCGACAAGGGACATTCCCCTGGACTCATGTCGAGTCAAGTAAACTCCTGAACCACCGTTTGGTTCAGTCGACAAGGGACATTCCCCTGGACTCATGTCGAGTCAAGTAAACTCATGAACCACCGTTTGGTTCAGTCGACAAGGGACATTCCCCTGGACTCATGTCGAGTCAAGTAAACTCCTGAACCACCGTTTGGTTCAGTCGACAAGGGACATTCCCCTGGACTTGTCGAGTCAATTAAACTCCTGAACCACTGTTTGGTTTAGTCGACAAAGGATATTCCCCTGGACTCATGTCGAGTCAATTAAACTCCTGAACCACCGTTTGGTTCAGTCGACAAGGGACATTCCCCTGGACTCATGTCGAGTCAAGTAAACTCCTGAAACACCGTTTGGTTCAGTCGACAAGGGACATTCCCCTGGACTCATGTCGAGTCAAGTAAACTCCTGAACCACCGTTTGGTTCAGTCGACAAGGGACATTCCCCTGGACTCATGTCGAGTCAAGTAAACTCCTGAACCACCGTTTGGTTCAGTCGACAAGGGACATTCCCCTGGACTCATGTCGAGTCAAGTAAACTCCTGAACCACCATTTGGTTTAGTCGACAAGGGACATTCCCCTGGACTCATGTCGAGTCAAGTAAACTCGTGAACCACCATTTGGTTCAGTCGATAAAGGACATTCCCCTATACTCATGTCGAGTCAAAGCATACACATGAACTACCATTTGGTTCAGTCGACAAGGAACATTCCCCTGGACTCATGAACTCCTGAAATTCTATTTCAGTTCGGTCAAAGACACGAACTTCATGACCCTAGATAAATCAAGAAGCTAAGATGCATGCAAACAGAAACCCACGTTTTTGTATATATTTTGATACGACATTTGGCAGAAGGTAATACATTCTTACGCCCTTTTTTCACATACGACACGGATAAATATACTCTCTAAAACAAAATTCTTTGACTTAGAGAGTAAGGGACAAACTGTATGGGCCAAATTTGGTCCGAGGGCAAAAACCGTCTTTTACCTCAAAGCGCAGGAAGTATGCAAAGCCCAAAGAAACCAAGCCCAAAGATTTTCAAGTTAGTGGACAAATTAGGTCACAAATCAAATGCTTTTAGTTAGGTCAACCACCTCCACTTTACCTAATTTATGATTCCCACCTGCCTTAGTTTTTTATCTATTATTCAAGCACCTTATGGGACCTACCACAGTTACCAAAGATGATCATTTTCATCTATAAATAGAAACGAAATCCAGAAGAGGAGGGGAGAGTTCTACAATTCAGGCTTCATTTCTTTCTTACAAGTCTATACCCTCTTTCACTAGCTCTCTTAGAGCTCTTCATCCCCTATACACCGACCACCACCCTCACGGTCACCAAAATAGTTCAAGGTAACATCAAACCTTACTTTCACATTTACATATTTACTGCTCATTTCATACTACTGACTTGGGCGTCGGAGTGCCCCCGGCACCCACCACACCGGTGGGCAGTCCACTCCCGCTCATTCTACCTTTGTCTTGCAGGATCGCTAATGCCCCCAATCTACAAATTCTGATTGTGGACCCCGGGCGAAAACCGGCGTCCACAGACGGCAGTGATGGTCACAGCTTCTCTTGGTTCTGGTTTGTGTGTCTCGGCTGTGGTGGGTTCGCGGCTTTGGGTTGAAGATCCGTAATGGTCGGTCTTGTGTGGTTCGGTTCAGGCGAGACAGTGGCGATGGTTGCGGCTGGGCTGATTTGTCTCAGTTTGGTCGGCTGTGGTTGATTCCGGCGATGTTGGTGCGGTTCTGTGATGTCTTGGAAGTGGGTCACAGCTCCGGTAATGGATTCGTGGTGGGTAGTTTCGGCCAGATGGTGGTGCTCAGATCCGGCGATGAAGGTCTCGGCAAGGATGAAGATGGTGTTGATCTCTGCGATGGCTCACGGTGGTGATGGTGGAGATTTGAGAGAAAATGGTGAGATCTGGGTGGTTTCGGCTTGTGTCGAAGGTGATGGTGGTTCTGGCGAGATGGTTGCAGGCTGTGGATCTCGGTCGTGAGGCTCACGGTCACGATGGCACTCGATTTTGGTTCGGTGGCTGGTGGGTTTCGGTCACGGCAAGGGTGGATCTTGGTTTTGTTTGTTCTCGGTGAGTGGTGCGGATGAAGAAGATGAAGAGTGAAAGGAGATGCGTCAGCCTCTGCTTATGTCTCTGATTTCCGTTCTTTCAGCGTCGCGACGCTTGTATTTTTTTTTTTTTTTTTTTTTTTTTTTGGCAAAATCATGTCTTGCGACGGATAAATCCATAGGGACGCCTCTCAAGAGGTGACTCCTTACTCGGCCGTCTCCTGGATCAACTTGTATCTTCGTGATTTTGTCAAATTTTTATTTTGAAAATCCCGTTGCACTGCCTTTCTTGTTCTAAAAATTCCGTTTTATTTTTCCTGCAAAACTAACATAAAAAATTAAAAAGTTCACACAAAATATGAAAAATAAATTACAACAATTGCATGGGTTGCCTCCCTGCTAGCGCTAAATTTTTCGTCTTCAGCCAGACGTGATTGAAATTCATCTGTTAAGGAGGTTTCAATGTCGTTTTGGATGTCCGATTAAAGACAATCCCGTGAGCGTTGCTTTTGAAGGGTCTCTTCCAACGGTAAAAATGGCAGAAAATATTTTGTCTTATTCAGTGATCGGTGCCATTTTTTTGACTTTTGTTGCTCCAGTGGTTCCTGAAAAGAAAGAAAGAATTAGGAGGTCTCGTATGGTGTTTGACTTGGAAGGAAAGTTCCATTCTGTCAAGCTTCTGGGTGATCTTTGATTTGAATTCCCCAAAACAAAGCGATGTTTTTCCTGAATGCTCTGGATCTTTATTAAGTTCAGACATTTGCTCCTCCATTTGATCTGTTTCTTGCTCCACCTTTTCTTCGCAGATGTATTTGAAAATTTCTGCATTAAGCTCTTCATCTGTCATCTGTGAAATACATGTTTCACAATTGTCAACTTGAGGATGAAAAGAAATGTCAGATTTTAGGTCTTCATCCTCTGATCTGGTTGAAATAATTGGCTCAGGGATCTTCTTTCAAACATTTGTGCAAATCATGCTCCAACCAAGATCTTCATTTTTAGGATTCAGAATTCTATCCTCATTTTTGATGCAGTTGGTACAAATATTTCAGCTTCATCTTCGTCAGAATCTGAATAATAGAAATCAAATCGAGACTTTGCCGGTTCAAGTTCCTGAACTGATTCCTCTGATTGTTGATACTGCTCAGCCTCCTCCTCTGTTGAAATGTCATTATAAAATGATTGGTACTCGAAGGCTTCATCAGTATCATCTGAGAAGGTTCTTGAGGTATATAGTTCTGGTTTTCTGTTAATTGTCTGATCTGATCTGTCATTCTCTGTATGGATTCTGTGTTACTCTGAACTTGTGCATCAAATTGAGCTGTTTGTTCCTTGAACATGTGAATCAATTGAATCTTCTTTGGATGGTTCTGGTTCTTGATAAGGATCAAAGGAAGATGGTGGATAAGAGGAAGATGTGATGGTTCTGTGAAATATGTTGGCTCATCATACCATGAAGGATCTTGATAGTTCTCCAAC
>SKCR01002656.1:0-27495 GCA_019454045.1 Zanthoxylum bungeanum
TACTTAGAGTTACACGAATTTTCATGTAGGAATGGTTCGACTTCGATCTGACCCAAGTGATGTCCAACAATATATTGACTACCACATGGGGAAAAGTTATAAAGATTATAGAACAAAAGTCTTGAAACCAATATTCGACGAACATGGACCTTCAAATGCTCCACAACACAACCTGATTTTATAGAGGAACAAGACTGGACATTTTTATGTGAGCTTTGGTCGAGCAAAAAACACGAGGTAAATTTTGAAATAAACGGAAATTTATAATTGTCTTTGTTTTCGGTACTTACAGTGTTCATGAATACAGGATAAATGTCACGCAAATGCGGAAAATCGAAGTCACTTGCGTTTTAACCACCGTGGAGGTTCGAAGCCATTTATCCAACATCGTGCCGAACATTCTGAGGTAAATATATCCTAACGTAAAATTTAACAGTTAATTGTTTTTACTATCTGGAATAATATTGAATTTATTTTATGTTTATAACAGAGTAGCACATGTGAGGTGCAATCATTTCCAGATTTTTTCCGTGTGACGCATTACAATGACAAGAATAATGGATAAATGAAGAAGCCGAACGCTGCTATGTAAGTTTCAGTTTCAGTTTTTAAATAAAATAATTAATATTATATATGTTAAATGTTTTTCTCAAATTCTAATATTAACTTATTTTTTGAAACAGAACGAAATGATGGAACTCCAACATCAAACTCAGGAGACAGGGACCGACCCCATACCAGATGAGCAGCTGTCGCAATTGGTTTTCAAGAATCAGACAGCTTACAACGTTGGTCTTGGCACTCGTAAGAAGCCAACGTCATCTGCACGCAATAATGGTAATTCGGACAATGTCTCTCTTCGAGACGAGTTAGTCACCACCAAAGACGAGCTGCAGCAGACTAAGGAGAAGCTACAACAGATCACGGTGGACCACGAGAAGAAGATGATAGACCACGAGAAGAAGATGGAGCAGTTGGAACAGCAACTGCTGGCTTTCCGTCAGATGTTCGAGGCCTCATGAGTCATGGTGCATCGGGCTCGAGCGTCCCCCCATCACAGTAGCAATTAATTTTATATTTATTTTGTATAAACATTTTGAACAAATAGATTTAATATAATTTTCTTTTTTCTAAAACAAATTTCAATATAATATTTCGTCATTAATTACATTTCTTTTCAACTAAATTAAATATTTTAGACCAAAAAATAAGTAAATTACTAATTTTTTAAAAAATAAATTATTTACTTTAGCGTCGAATATTTCGACGCTAATAGTATACAAAATGGCCGCTGTAAGCGTACATATATTTCTTTTTAAATATATGTTAGCGTCGACTAGTTTCGACGCTAAAGGTGACTTTTAGCGTCGACATTATCGACGCTAATAGTAAAAAACATGGTCGCTATAAGCTAGTTTCGACGCTAAAGGTGACTTTTAGCGTCGACAATATCGACGCTAATAGTAAAAAACATGGTCGCTATAAGCTTACATATAATACTTTTTTAATATACTTTAGCGTCGAAAGGTTTCGACGCTAAAAGTTTGAATTTTTTGCGTCGATATATTTCGTCGCCAAATAAAAATATAGCGTCGAAATTTTACTTTAGCGTCGAAATAAATTGGACGCAGAATACTGTTTTTTAGCGTCGCATTTAATTATTTCGACGCTACAAGTGGTTTTCGTCGACATTTTATCGTCCATTTTTTGCGTCTAATTTTTTCGACGCTAAATATCATTTGCGTCGAAATCGTAACTTATGGCGTCGAAACAATTCGACGCTAAATGGTCTAATTCTTGTAGTGATTACTGACTTAGAATATGAAGTTATCTACAAACCTCTTTTGATGGTCAAGTAAAAACATCCAACTTAGTTCAATCATCTATATTCTTATAATAATTAATCAAAGCCAAACTCATTACGATTAGGTTCTAATTATGATTACGCATGCCCTGCAAGTATATTCTATCCTGCACATAAATCTATTTAATAGAATGAGATTACACGTTATCAATTCCCATGGCTAAATCAAAATTCCATTTTCCAAGTTCCTTAGGGTTTACTACAACTATCCTATTGTTGATCAAGTGATAGAACTCATTAAGCAAAGATAATGAAAAATAATCCATGTAGAAGGTCACAAATCAATCATAAAAAGATTCAATTAATAAGAGTTTATATTTGGTTCCATAGCAATCCTATAACAAGATCTAGTTCACGATAAAGAAGAATAACAAAATCATCATGTTCAATATAATAAACATAAGCAAAAGAAAAAGAAAAAACGGATAAGGAAGACAAATCATGAATATTATTAATTTTCAATCTCTGAAATCTCCAATCTTCTCCTCTTGATTATTGCTTGATCTTCTTGTTCTTGGTTGTTCTTGAATGGTGGTTGTGTTTGGAGAGTGTTTTGGCCTCAAAAGAGGCTTATTTGGCTCCCAAAAAACATATATGAAGTAACCCTAGACATTCTCCTTATAGTGATATCATAACAACCAAGTTTCCTATTTAAGTTTTGGAGTTTTCCACATTTGCGTTGCGACACAACTGTCTGGGGTCGTGACGTAATCTGACAATGCAGAGTTGGCAGCTTCAAGCTCGATTTTAGCTATGAAGAAGTCCAATTTAGTCTTTAACTTAAGCTACAAAGTTGCAGATAATTGAGTCTTATTTCCAACGCAACTTGAATAACCTCATTTGGATATAGTATGAAAAAATTATGATTAAAATACTGAAAACTATGTAAATTAGGAAGTCATTAGTGTAAATCGGGAATTCTGAGTTCTTTACTCATTTTTTGCTCAATTCTTCATATAATACATCCTACAAAATAAAACAATAAATATTAGTGTTTTTAACAAATTGAAGAATATAATTTAAGAGGGAAATCAATTATAAATACATTTGAAATTTGTAAATTATAAGTACTCATCATAAATAAAGGCTCGACAATATCTTAGTCGGATTTTCACAATTTTCCTTCAAAGTACACAAATAACATGGCTTAAAAAAAATTAAAATACAGTTAATAATCATAACATTACTTAAAAAAGTTAATTCGTCTTAAATAATTTTTTGTTGTGTGCATGTAAATCAATTCCACTTATCTCTAAAATCATCAATTTTAACAAATTTTTTTAATCTCAAACATAAAAGAATATTAATAAATAAAACCAACCTATTATGTTAATTCTCCATATTTTGAATATGTTGACGGCTGTGTTTTTCATTTCAGAGGTAATTCGGGAAAAAACTACTCATCGAACAAATCTCCCCAAGCAGTGAATTTGTTTGGTTATTTGGGAACCAAAGAAAACTTAACAAGCGATCGATAAAATACAGAGAGAAAAAAAAGATTTAACGTGATTCGGTGGAATGGATCCAGCTTACGTCCAAGGGTACAAAGGAAATAGAACTTTTATTACTAGCTCGGGTCAAATTGACTTGCCTTATCTCTTTGACACTAATTTTTTCTCACTTTTACAAGTTGTGAAAATGCTAAAAATTGCTAGGAAAATGATTCGCCAACCCCTCAAATCGAGTCTTCAACCCTTTTATATAGTGCATTTAGATCCACTATTAAACCAACTCATAACGTCAGCCATGTTACCATATCATCATTGCACATGCTCTTTTCCCTAATCACTCTACAAATAGTAGCTTTATCGTCTGACACAACCACTCTCTACCACCTGAACCTCAATAATTCACCCTTTTTGGTAACTGCTACACGTTATGCCCATGCGACAACCTGTATCTCAACCATTCACACGGTTTCGTGTGTCAGTGGATAAACTTATAGCCCTCTTCCATCTCATCAGTCATTGGCCTACTTCCATCTCATCAACCTTTGGGAGGCTCAAATTTTAATTTAGAGCTTACGTCATCCATACGTGAGCGTAGTGCTAGAACCCCAACCTATATCCTCGGGTCGGTGTACCAAAATGGAGGATGTTATTCCTTGTTGTTGTTGTGACCAGATCGGGTCGGCAGAAATGTCTTTACTTCTCTCACTTTCCCTTTACAATTCCTGAACATTCTTGACAAGTGTTTGAAAGCTCATGAACCTCATATGAGGCCACATTCTAATGTCCAATTCCCTACATCTTTTCTTCAAAAGATCAAGCCGATATTAAGCTCCTCGAATTTTTGTTGAATTTGTTATAAATACAATGTACATTTCTATTTTATTATTAATAAATTAGTAATTTTCATCAATATGATCTTTTATATGGTTAAGGCGTAAAATGACCTTAGAATGAATAGTTGTGATGTTATTACAAAAGTGCCGCAATTGTTAATGAGAATTGTCACAATACAATTCATTCTCAAAATTGTTCCTGGTCAATGTTTACATACCTAGTCGATTAGTAAACCTGTGAGACCGGTACGTTGTATATTAGAATTACTCTAATGGTTTGTCTCAGTAGACCATGAGTCTTGGGAGACTCATATAAACACGTAGGTATTTATTGGATAAATACTGAACAACTCATTCGAAGATTCCTGATAGATGGTACACCAACATCAATAGGAATCTTTACGAGTCGAACATCATATTAGCTCATTTGACTTGTGATACCACTGTGGATATGTGAGATATCTTTCATACTTTGATAACAGTCACATCAATGATCTTTTAAGATCAGACCTCCGTCTGTTCATCCGGTATGGACTAATACTCACGATATCATGTGATGTACCCAGAGAGGATATATCAGTACGTGTACGAGATTTAGGTATCCAATTTGTGAATCTTTGAAATCCTTGGCCGAGGTATGATTCAGAAACGAGTTCCCAAAATTTTTTTAAGAATCATAAATATGTCGCGGCACATGAATTGTTCATAGCGGAGATTTGACTTTTAATCTATATCTCCGGAATAATTCTGATAATCTATGACAGGGGGATTACATATGCAATGCCTTCGACTTGGATTGTTCAACTTGATTATCTGTGGTCGTCGTAATTTGTGAGTGGACAAATTACGGATATAGAAATGGTTTTTGTGACAGATAAACTTGAACCTAGAGAGTCATGCAATATAAAGTGTACTCGTTGAGCACTTTGGCAATTAATTATGGATAATTCGGATTATTCATAATTTACACATGCGTATGAAATAATATGTATTTGTAAACGATACATAATTTTGTTTATATACACATTAATGATCAATTAGATTTTGACACTTGTTATTATTAATTAATTAATTGTTAAGTAATTATTAATAATGATAAATGAAAAAATATTATTGGAATCTTTTTCCATATGCTTATTTTATCTTTTTGTTAATAATTAAATTAATTAATTAATTTGTTAATTAATTTTTTTTAATTAAGAATATACTTACTGAAATATTCTTGATTTTTTGGCCAATTTTAATTGGCTATTCCATGTATTTTTGACACATATTTTTTTTATTAATAAAAATATCAAAATAAATATCTTATTTGGATAATATCAAATGGTGTCAAAATTATGGCCACAAAAATTTTTATTTTTTATTGAAAAAATTATCCAATTTTCGGCCAAGGCAAGAAAATATATAAATGAAACTTGTTTCCATTTACAAGCTTTTTAGCCACTTCTCATGTGTTGAGAACAAAAAGAAAAAAAAGAAAAAAAAGTTAGGGTTAATAACAAAGCAACAACACCAATGAAGAAGAAAATTGAAGAAATTGGAATTTGAATTTAGGTAAAATTAAATTCGTAATTTCTATTTTCTTAATTGTTTTTCCTAAGCATGCAAAGTATGTATGAGATATGTATATTGCATGTTTTATGTACATATGTTTGAATATATATTGGGTGCAAAATTTGATATTGGTTGTGTAATTAACCTTAATAGTTTTCTTTATTAAGCATGTGTTAAAGATTAATTAGTGAATTAATCTAAAAATTTTAATTGTCATACTAGAGTGATGTTGCCACTCAAATGTTGCCTATAATTATTCTTGGAACTTTATATTGTGGTGATTAATTTTGGTGTAAATTAATTGGATTAATTGTGTGAATGAATTGAATTTTGGCATGAAATTTGGACAAAAAACAGTTTCTGGATCAGATCTGGTTTCATGTGTTAAAAAAAATATTTTTCATGGAAAATTATGTTATTTGGATGATTCTAGATGTGTATTGGGTGGTCGATTAATTATGGAAATTGTTCCTGGGTGAAAACGAAAGAAAACGGTGAAATTCAAGGCGAAACGGGCTCACCGTGTCACAACTGTCCAAACTGGGAATGCGTCACTGTTTGGGCAGCCCAAGGGCTGACCGGTCATTGCCTAAGTGACCAGGTTGGCCCGGATCGGCGGTTGGTCAACCGGTTTGACCGTTTGCCTATTACTCGTAGTATTTGTCGAAAAATATTTTCGTAAAATAATTCGTCATGTTACGAAATATATTATATTATTAATTGTTAATAAATAATATATTTAAACTTCTTTGGGTGAATTAAAAATATTTGATATTAATTAATTTGCTCGGAAAATTTTAAAATGTTTAAAAACCATTTACGTCCTTCTAACGTGCCTTTCGCTGCACTTACCCCAACAAAATGATATCAGAGCGTCTGATCCCACATCTAAAATAATTTTTTCATGCTTTAAATATTTAATATTTTATTTTACACATGTTTGAGAATTAATTGATTTGATCAATTATTTTAACTGTTTGATAGTATTTGAAAAATCCCTATTATAAGGCTTTATTTTCTATGAGTGTATTGTACACTAATGGGTCCCTCTCGTCAATACGGATGTAAATATTTTTCCTGAAACCGTGGTTGTATCTGCCAAAGCAGTGCGGCTATGGTCAATGGAAATTTATTTATACTGGTAAAACTTATTTGATAAGAAACAAATTCGAGCGAAAGTGCAAACCAATAGATGCCAAAGCAGTGAGGTAGTGCATAAGTACTTTGGATGTGTTTATTGACGAGTATTTCTTTGAATACGCCCTATTCAATAGATGCCAAAGCAGTGAGAATTGGAAACGATTCATGACCAATTTTACAAGAGTCACATTGGATGTCATTGATAATTGTTATGTACTTTCAAATATATTTTGGCACAAATCGAAATATATTTGTGAGGTCTACTTCCTACTATAGAATTTAATTTAATTATTAAATTCTCATATTTTATTTGGGGATTATCAATCTATGTAAAACAGTGGGAGGACATCCGTATATTAAAATTTCATGATATGTTGGATGTTTTATGATATGGATGATATTACTTTTATCTGCTAATTCCTGTTTCTTTTGTTAAGTTTGTGATGGCAGCTACTACTTCCTCTAATCATTTTACATGTGTCCTGGACGTGAATAAATTGAAAGGTCCTGAGAACTTTTCTGAATGAGAATTGGATCTTAAGATTGTCTTGAGGTCTTAGAAGTTGGGTTATTTGCTGGATAATGATCGGTGAAATCACACACATAACGCAAGCGCACGTATCGCTCAAATAGTAAAAAAATATTGATCCCACGAGGACTTAATTTCTATTGTTTTTATTAATTATTGATGCTCAATGTTTACAAGTATCTAATTAGAGGGAGAAGTGAATGATTTCTTGATTGGTTGGTTGAATGTGGATTTGCTAAATAAATAAAAACACAAAAGAAAATACTAAGGAAGATAAATAAAAGACACAAATATCTAGGGTTGTGATTCCACACAATATTATTCTAATGATGAATTGATTCTCTTATATAACACGAAGATATGTAAAAGCCTATGTCGATGGTCAGATGCAAACTCCCAAAATAACCCAATTAATCATATGTCTATATTAACCAAGTTACCTGAATTCATTAAGTTCAAGTTCCAATTATGGCTACCCCGCCCGACATGTATATGTCTATCCTGGAATGAAATCTACCTAAGGGTCACCATGCCTTAAGGTGAGATCGTGAGCTATTGAACCTAAGGCTGAAAACTGAAATCCCTTTTCCAAGTTCATTTTAAGTTTACAACATCAATCTTATCGGTGATCAGGAAATAATAAGCATTAAGCTTAAGATTCAATAAACAAACCAAAGCATTACCCATAATATAATTAAATCAATTATTAAGCATGTGAATATTGTGTTTCATCACTTCCCTAGAATAAAAATAAAATGATGGGGTTAGGGGATCCACCTTTACTAATTTTAATTTAGAAATCTCTCTTATTATAATATATAAATTTGCATGATATTACCAACCGACCATATAGGCAGTTTCCTGATTAAGTCAGATTTTGAATTAATTCTAACCGACCATAAAGGTGGTATCTAGTTTAATCAGGTTAAAATCAATTTAATTAAGTCCAACCAACCATAAAGGTGGTATCCAATTAAGTCAGGTTTTAAGATAATTTATATATTATAATTAAAGGAGATTAATCTAAATTATAATAATAAAAGCTTCACCCTTCCCCCAGCAGAAAATTAACTACTAAACATAAAAGAATATAAAGTAAATAAACTACTATTGCTATTAAAAATAAAATGCAAAATTTAAATTATAAGAACTTAAACAAACAAGATACAGTCCTTAGATCCTTATTAGAACCTTAAGGAAAGTATGAAATTTTGAAATGAATTCGGCCTCAATTTATAGGCAAAATTTGGTTTGCACATCGTGACACGTGAAACCTTGTGCGTCGCGACGCGCTGTTGATCATTGACACGTGTACGCGCTTTTGCTGAGATGATGACACGTGGCTGTCAGTAGAATTATTGGCTTGGCGTCGCGATGCGTGAAGTTGTGCACGTCGCGACACTGATGTCATGTTGATGTAAGCAATGATGCATGTCGGCAGAGTGAATTATTATGCTAACATCATGATGACGTGATGATGACACAAATGCTGAAGCATGTGATGATGTGATGATAACGCTGTAGACACGGTTACTCGGTTCGGGCTCGTGGCTCGTTAGCCCGCGGGGGACTAAACCAAAGAATAAATAGAGTCGCCACCCAGTGTGAACTGGGAAATGATTTAAGGCCGCACTCACCCCTCTCAAGGGAAGACCTCAAGCCGTTGGGTTCGGAATGGTCCCTTACTTATGCCAATTGTAATGAAAGGATTTATGCAATAATATAACCAAGTCTTATGCAGCACATGCAAAATAATTCAAATGACATACAAGTTTGCACACCCATAAACTTAAATGTAAGTGAAAACAAATGCATAATTCTAAAAACATGTTAATCAGAGAAGTGCGGCAATGACAATAGAAACGTTAACAATAATGGTAGATAATTAAGTACATGATGCAGAAAGGAATAACTAAAGAGACAAGCATGCATAAAACATGATAAAAGAATCTGTCCAGTGTTTGCGCGTTCGTGTAGCGTTCGGAAACGCGTTCGAACGGAGTGAGGCAGAATACATGCGTTCGAGTAGCGTTCGTAAACGCGTTCGAACGGAGTGAGGCAGAATGCATACGTTCGTGTGGTTTTCGGGAACACGTTCGAACGAGATTACAAAAACGACATCTATAATGACATAAACACGTGCATGAGTGTTTCTCAAGCGGTACATGGAGTTGTATCCCATGTACAGACCGCACTACCGTCCATTCAAATTCGGCTACGAAATTTATGTCTGGGTTTCCATCCGATATACCGCAAGGGATAACACGCAATCATTAACACAAAGCAATCATTAACCCAATGTTGACATACATGAAATATGATAATGCATATAACAATAAATAACTGAATAGACAAATATGTGAAATAACAATGAAGATAAATAACACAAAACAAATGCGGAACAATAAAACAACAATAAACGTAAATTAAATGCGAAATAATAAAAGACTAATAATATGAAATAAATGCGGAATAATAATATGTGACCAAAGAATTTGGCCGTTTTCAATGTAGGACTTCGCATAAATGGTTGGACGTATTTCACGTCCAACCAAGTATGCCGCATCCAGAACGACAAAATAAAATATAGTAAATAGTGCCCTCAGGTCTTACCTTTTAAGTCGTTTCTCGGGAGTGCGTTTGGACGTCGCAGGAAAGGTTAACGCTTCGCTCTTTTTCTGGTTTGCTGGTTTGCTATTTCCGCTCGCTATTTTCTCTGTTTTCTTCGTTGTTTCAGACTGTTTTAGGGACTCGGTTTGGGTTGTTCTAAGGGAATGTTTTGGGGGAATTTTTGTTCACGGTTTTATTTGGTTATGGGGACTGTTTTAGGGTATTTAAGGCTGCTATTTTAGGGGATTTGGGGCTGTTGTTTTAGGTCATTAGGGGCTGTTTTACTCACTGTTTTGGGGTGGTTTTCTGGACTGGTTTTGGCTGTTAATTGGGTAGATTTTCGGTACTGCAGGGGCTGCTATTTAGGACTGGTTTTATCTCGGTTTCGGGGAATGCCTTAGGCATTTTTTGGGACTATTTTGGTCACTGTTTTGATATCAATTAAGGGGCAGTTTGTTTATTGTGTGAAGTTGGTGAGTGTGTGAAGCCGTGTGTGTCTTTTGTTTGTGTTACTGCCGTGGTTTGTTTGTTTGTCTTTGTAGCTTAGGGTTTGTTTGTGAACTGCCGTGTGAGGTGAGTAAGAGATGGGACGTGTGAGGCTATTAGGGTTTTCTATTTTTTTTTTGTGAGGCCGTGAGTGTGAGAGCCAAGGGAGAGAAGCCTAGGGTTTGGTTTTGTGTTATTTTTATAATGGTGCATGCTAGGGTTAGGGTTATGCATGGGTTTTCAAAATAAGGAAATAAATCATGTAATTAAGGGGTGTATTTTATTAATTTATTTAGGGAAATAAATTTGTGTAATTTTGGTGGGGATTGGATTCTAAATATTTTTAAGTTGGAAGGTGATTTAATTGGATTTGGCATGTGTTATGCATGTGATTTAATTATTTTGGATTGTGCTTGGGCGGAATGGGCTTTTTATAGGTTGCGAGGGTTTTGGGCTGAGGCTAAAATTTTAAAACATAGATCATTGAAGCGAGCCAGAGGCTAAACAAAGGAACTAAATTTGGCAAGGTATTTTTTTTTGAATTTTTCCTTCCGACGTCTGTTTCCCGCGATTTCCGCAACTTATCGGGTAGTGCCTCCATACGAGGCTCATCATTGGGCTTTATGCAAAAAATGCAGTGTCTACAGACGCGTGTCAGAAGAATAGAAATTTAGGCTGACATTATGATGACACGTGTCGGTAGGCGAATTACGCCAGCGCGTCGCGACGTGCAAATTACTTTTTTGCCCCTTTTTTTTCCATTTTTTCACTGTTTTGGGCCTGATTTGATTCATGTTAGTTCTGAAACCTTATTTATCTGCAAAAACACAAAACACATCAAAATATTCATAAAACCAGAGAAACCATACAAAACTTTAGGTAAAATGGGAGAAAAATAGTGATATATTTTCCACTCATCACACTGTCAAACCTAATATTTTCTAGTCCTCGAGCAAAACAAACAAAATAAAATAAAATAAATAACTAAAACTAAATTAAACTAAGCCACTTTCGTAGGGATCACGGTTTCATTTAGCGTATGCAACAAGCCTTTAAACCCCTAGGTGTCCCTAGTGTTGGACAATCATGACCTAGTCATACTATCTCGATAGCTATAGCATTTAAGAGTACTAGTTCTGTATCACTGCGTGATCATCATCTCCATTTGACTGAAGTGATACTTCCATCTTGACATCACACCCAATACACTACGATTATTAGTATACCCAGAAGAGGCGTAAACAGAACATGTTAAAGCTCCAGACGACCAAAACCAAAGTATACTGATTGTCGCAAGTATTAGCGATGCAAGTCTTAGGTTAATACCACATACACCTACCCTGATTCGGATTCCCATAGACACATAGTCATAATACCAATGGGACTCCGAGGGGTCTATCCAGAGCGAAGCTGTTCCGTACCATCGGCAAACAGAACCTCATATTACACTTGCATGAGTATCCAATACCCAAATATATGAGAACTATGCCGTTAAGCTTCCATAACGAGCACAAGTGTAATACTAGCCTATTTCGCATTATCGATGTCTGGTCTCGATAATACTATGACTAGGGATATTTAATGATTAAACCTTTCATGGATTAATATTGTCTCATATCTTATTAATCTGGTACTAATCATATGGACTTTTATCATTTATATATCCAAGTAATCCAATTACAAAATGATAAAAGAGCAATTTCTTTTGTCACATAGTTAATTTGTACAAAAACACCATGTCTTTTATAAATAGTGATGCTATGGGTCATAATTGTCCAACAATCTCCCACTTGGCCTATAGCCAATCACTCAAGTGTCTAACACCTAAACTATGTATGGGTCGCTCATGCTTATGCTGAGATATCGCTTTCGTCAGCGGATATCCAAGGTTATCATCTGAAACGATCTTGTCGATCTTGACGTCGCCACGATGTGTGATCTCACAAATCAGATGAAACCGTCGAAGTACATACTTGGATCATTGATGAGATCATAATTCCTTAGCCTGTGCTGTAGCCCAGCTCAGCTGCTAACAGAACTACTCTTAATCCAATTAGGAATTATATAGATCCAAAATACTTCTTTTGCTGCCTCAGCCGCAACAATATATTCCGCTTTTTTTTGAATCGGCAATAATATCTTGTTATGAAGATTTCCAGCTCACTATTCCGTTATTCAAATAAAATATGTACCCTTATTGCGAATTACAGTCGTCTTTATCGGTTAGGAAACTTGTGTTGGTGAACCTAGTCACTTCAAGTTCTCCTTCTCCATAGATTAAGAATGCATCCTTAGTTCGTCTAAGATACTTAAGGATGTTATTTACATCAATCCAGTGACCATCACCCGGATCGGCCTGATTGTGAATTCAGATGCTCAAAGCATATGAAACACCAGGTCACGTACATGTCTAACAATGTACGAGCTCTCGGAGAGTGCCAATAACTTTTAGATTTATCCTAGTAGATCCTTATTCCTAGAACAAAGGTTGCCTTTCCCAAGTATTCCATAGAGAATTTTAAAAAAAGCCAAGATTTTCACCCGATTTTAATATGGGAATGTCATTTCCAAGAAATAATAAATCATCAACGTATAGGACAATCATTGTCAGTGCGCTCCCACTAGCCTTCTTATATACACAAGAATCATCTTCGTTTTGAATGAAACCATATTCCATTATGATCTCATCAAAATGTTGGTTCCAAGAACACAATGCTTGCTTCAATCCATAAATGGATCGGTTTAACTTGTAAACCTTGTTTGAATGTTTTGGTACGACAAAACCGTCAGGTTGTTGTATATAAACATCCTCTAAAAGGTTTCCGTTAAGGAAAGTGATTTTGACGTCCAGCTGTCATATTTCATAAGTGAAATATGCAGGAATAGCAAGCATTATCCGATGGATTTAATCATGGCAATGGGTAAAAGGTTTCATCGTAATCAACACCACATTGATGACGATACCCTTTCGCTACAGCCTAGCTTTGTACATTTGTATGTTGCCATCCATGTATGTCTTCACTATGAAGACACATTTGCTACCAATAGGCACAATGCCTTCTGGTACATCAACCAGTGTCCAAACTTGGTTGTATACATGGAATCCATTTCAGACTTCATGGCACCTTGCCATATAGCGGAGTCGATACCTTGTATCGCTACCTCATACGTAGCCGGCTCATTATCCTCAATAAGACTAATGTCTACGGGAGGTGAGATCAGAAACCCATACCTCTTAGGTTGTTTTCTGACTCTCTACGACCTACGCGGTTATTGTGTATTAGAAGATTATGGAACAGTCTCATCCCTGATGAACTGTTCATGTTCTGTGAGGGGATCGGTGTCAGGAACAGTATCACTCTGATTTTCATCGAGTTTTACTTTCCTCCCACTTATCACTGCATTTATGAATTCCATTTCGAGGAAAACTACATGAAGAGCAACAAATATTTTATTCTCTTGTAGGTTGTAAAAATGATATCCTTTCGTTTCCTTAGGATACCCTACTGTAGAACACATAAATCAATGACGCTGTCTCGGGCTCGCGGCCCGGTCGGGAGTACGGATTAGCCCACGGGGGACTAAATCAAAGAAATAAAATGAAGTCGCCACCCAGTGTGAACTGGGAAATGATTTAAGGCCGCAATCACCCCTCGCAAGGGAAGACCTCAAACCGTTGGTTTCGGAATGGTCCCTTACTTATGCCACTTGTAATGAACAGATTCGCGCAATAATATAACCAATTCTACGCAACATACACATGCAAGAATAGCCTATATCTAAGTTTGCATACAACCTATATCTAAGTTTGCATACATATGAGTAAAACCTACATCTAAGTTTGCATGCATAGATGTAAATAAAATAAAAGCGAGCACACAATCTCATGAACATATGCGTGAATGTTTCCTTAAGCGGTACGTGGAGTTGTATCCCAAGTACAGACCGCACTACCGTCCATTCGGATTCGGTTACGGAATTTACGTCTGGGTTTCCATCTGATATACCACGAGAAGCAACATTTAATCACTAACCCAATATTGACATGCATGAAACATAATAATGCATATATCCATAAATAACCTCAGAGAACAAAACGAATGCGGAATAATAAAACAACAATAAACAGAAATTAAATGCGAAATAATAAAAGACTAATCATATGAAATAAATGTGGAATAATAAATTTGTGACCAAAGAACTTGGCCGTTTTCAATATAGGACTTCGCATACCCGGTTGGACGTATTCCACGTCCAACAAAGCATGTCTGTCCGGGATAACAAAATAAAATATAACAAAGGGTGCCCTCAGGTCTTACCTTTTAAGTCGCTTCCCGGGAGTACGTTGGGACATCGTCAGAATGGTTAACGCTTCACTATTTTGCTGGTTTTGTGGTTCACGGTTTCGCTCACCGTTTCGCTGTTTCATCCGTACTTTCCTCACTGTTTTCACCCGCTGTTTTGCTGCTTTGGGTCACTGTTTTGGGGACTTTTAGGAGTGTTTTCATGGGTGATTTTGTATTATTTTGGACTCGATTTTAGGGTAATTTGGGGACTGTTTTCTTGTCGATTTAGAGGGTTGTTTTCTTGTCTGGATTTCTAGCCGTTGTTCATGTGGTGGGCTAGATTTTGTTTTTTATGGTTTGGCTAGTAGGCAGGGTGTTTCGGTTGGTCCTAGTCGGTGGAAGGGCTGTGTGTGGCTACGTGTTTCAGCAGTTTGTGAGTCGGTGATTAGCTTAGGGGCTGCATGAATTTGTTGCTCGTTTTTTGGTAGCTCTCATCTGTAGGGCTGCATGGTGTGTGAGGAAGAAGAAGACGTGAAGGGAGATTAGGGTACTGAGTGTCTTAGGGTCTTCTGTTTGTGTTTCTTAGCCGTTCCGTGAGGAAAGAAAACGAGTGGTATGTTTGGTTAGTCGGTAGGGGGGCTGTTTCTTGTTAGTCGGTTGATGAGAGAGAAGAGAGATCGGTTGGTTTAAAAGGATAAGGCTTAGGGTTTCCTTTTCTCATGCATGCTGGATTTGTGTTTGTGAGAGAGAGGGAAGGGCCAAGTGCGTGAAGGTCTTGCAGGGTTTATTTGTTTGAGAGAGACGAGAGATACATGGTGTTTAGGGTTTGTATATTATGCAGAGAGAGAGAAAGATCTGTGAAGCTTTTTAGGGTTTATTTGTTTGAGAGAGACGAGAGATGCATGGTGAGAATACGGAAGAGGAGAGAAGGCCCCCCTCCGGGTTTGGTTTATGCTCATTTTTATAAGTGAGGGTTAAGGTTGTCCTTATTTGGGTAGGAAAGAAATCATGCAAATTATGGGGGATATCTTTTAATTAGTGTGTTATAAGGAAAAGATCCATTCAATTAGGAAAGTGATTTGTTTTAGTTTAGGAAAGGGATTTATGGGATTTGATTTGATTTGATTTGTTTAATTTGGGAAGGTAATTTGCTTGGATTTTAACATGTGTTTAATGTGTTGGATATTTTTTGGATGAGATTTGGTGGGCTTGGGCGTGAATTAGAGGGGCTTATGGGCATGTGTGATGGCTCTTTAGTGCGCTGCGAGGGGTTTTTTTTTCCGAGGATAAATTTAAAGCAGAGATCCAACGAGCGAACCCGAGGCTAAGCAAACGAATTTAATCCAACAAGGTATTGATTTTTGAATTTTCCCTTCCGACATCTGTTTCCCGCGACTTCCGCAACTTAAAGGGTAGTGCCTCCATACGAGGCTCATCATCGGGACTTATATGCAAAAATACATTGCCTACATTCGCCCCCACTTTGATGGGACTTGTACAGTGTGTGACAATGACAATCCTATCAAAGTTATGCATGCATTTTTACTTACCTGGCTCGCCAGCTGCTGCTTGACTTGCCTGTTGCATCGAACTAAGTTGATTTGGTGGTGAGGTGCTGCGACCTCTGAGGGTCATCTCTGCAAGATGCTGCGATCTATAGGAATCACTACCGGGGACTGGGCTGATATGGTGGCGAGGTGCTTCAACCCCGTGGCTTTGTTCCGAACCACCGAATGTGGGCTTTGTTTCCTGGGCTTTATTCCCAAACTGTGCTGATAAGTTGTGGTCCCCTTCCGAACCTTGCTCCATTCCCCGAAGCGCCATTCCCGACATGCTAAACCTCATTCCCGAGGCGTTGCTGGTCCCCTTCCGAACCTTGCTCCATTTCCAGAGCGCCATTCCCGGCATGCTAAACCTCATTCCTGAGGCGTCGTGGTTGTGGGCCTCGGCCCATGCTCCATTCCCAAATAACCATTCTCGGCATGCTAAACCTCATTCTCGAGGCGTCGCGGATGTGATAGTGCTCCATTTCTGAACCGTGCTCCATTTCCGGAGTGCCATTTCTGGCATGCTAAACCTCATTTCTGAGGCGTCGCTGATATGATAGTGGTCCATTTCCGAACCGTGCTCCATTTCCGGAGTGCCATTTCCGGCATGCTAAACCCCATTTCTGAGGCGTCGCTGATGTGATGGTGGTCCATTTCCGAACCGTTATTGAATTAAGGTGGTTCATTTCCGAACTGTTACTGAATTGAGGTGGTTCATTTCCGAACCGTTACTGAATTGAGGTGGTTCATTTCTGAACCGTTACTGATGATGGTCTTGTTCTTGAATTGAGATGAGGGTCTTGTTCCCGAGCTGCTGATAAGGTGGGCCTCAGCCCTGATATTCATTCCCAAAACTGCTGATAAGGTAGGCCTCGACCCTGGGATCCATTCCCGGAACTGCTGACAATGTATGCCTCGACCCTCGGATTCATTCCCGAAACTGTTGACAATGTGGGCCTTGACCCTGGGATTCATTCCCGAATATTGCTGATAGTATGGGCCTCAACCCTGGGATTCATTCTTGAAGACTGCTGATAATGTGGGCCTCAACCCTGGGATTCGTTCCTCTGAGATTCATTCCCGAAACTGCTGATAGTGTGGGCCTCGACCCTGGGATTCATTCCCGAAACTAGTGATAATGTGGGCCTCGACCCTGGGAATCATTCCCCTGAGATTCATTCCCGAAACTACTGATAGTGTGGGCCTCGATACTGGGATTCATTCCCGAAACTACTGATAATGTGGGCCTCGACACTGGGATTCATTCCCGAAACTGCTGATAGTGTGGGCCTCGGCCATGGGATTCATTCTCCTGGGATTCATTCCCGAAACTGCTGATAGTGTGGCCTCAACCCTGGGATTCGTTCCCTTGGGATTCATTCCTGAAACTACTGATAATGTGGGCCTCGACCCTGGGATTCGTTCCCCTGGGATTCATTCCCGAAACTACTGATAATGTGGGCCTCGACCCTGGGATTCATTCCTGAAACTACTGATAGTGTGGGCCTCGACCCTGGGATTCATTCCTGAAACTACTGATAGTGTGGGCCTCGACCCTGGGATTCATTCCCGAACCATTGATGGTGTGGGCCTCGACCTTGAGATCCATTCCCGATACTGCTGATAATGTGGGCCTCGACCCTGGGATTCATTCCCTAAACTACTGATAATGTGGGCTTCGACCCTGAGATTCATTCCTCAAACTGCTAGTCTTTGCCACTTTTCCTTTTCTTCAAAACCTGCGAACAAAACAAAAAATGTGTGTATGTGACGTGTATGCATGCATGCATGAATGTGTCTCATATTCCGATGGGTTAGGCCTTCTTTGTGCTACTTGGTGACCCTTGCCTACAAAAGTCTTCGATCGCCCCCTGGGCCTGCTTATAGTTTCCTTCTGTCAATTCTACTCTGGTGATTGCTCAGTTTTCTTTTGTCTCATTGCTCAAGTTCTCGATATATCCCTTATTCGCGGGGTGGTAGACTGGTCGCCCCCAGTCTTGGCTCAACTTTCTGCTCTTTGCTACTTGCACTAGGTCAAAGTAGATCATGTGATGTGACGTTCCATATAAACATACTATATTACAGGCTACCAAATAGTCCCAATAGTTATACATATCATTGTCCTCAAAGGATGCCCAGTGTCGAAACCAGAGAACCTTCAAAACACTCGATGCAACTCAAATCCAAGTCTTTGAATAAATGATCTAATCCAGACTCAAAATGTGTGTGTGCAAAGGTTCCTTTGTAGATTCATCCCCAGGTAAGCCAACTCAATGATTTCGTCAAAAAATTGGGATCGATAGGTCAAACCAACCTAGATGTCTTAATAATACCATGTAGTTGCTTTTCTGTGCTCAATGCGATATGGTTTTCTTTCTCTTTTGTCTCTTCTTTTTTTCTTTTCATTTTGAACTTCTTTTATTTCTTTTATTTCTTTTTTTTTCTCTTTTTTTTCAACACACCTACCCTTTAAGGTAGCATTTCTCCTCATGGTGGTCCTAATACTCGCCCATGGGTAACTTCACGTTTATCGGTTATAGGTGGTTTAACTCTTTTCTTTATAGACTTTTCATTTATTTTCAACCATACCACACATCATAACACAAGCAAATTAGGATAGACATTTAGGCGAACGGTCATTCACCGACCTACAATTTCTTCAACTAGTCACTTTGCTAACTACTCAGGTTTTCACTACTAAAAACCATAATCAAATGCTTACGAGTCTAACATAGATCAATTACTCAAAGTATCAGATAAAAGCACATCAAGAGTTTATCATTTCTAAGATTTCTCTCTAAAGCAAATGATTTCATCATCGGACTCATGTATAACTATTAAGGACTAAAAACAAACAATGTTTTTTTTTTCTCTCTTTTTTTTTTCTCTTTTTTTTTTTTTTTTTTTTTTTTTTTTTTCTTTTTTCTTTTTTTTAGGTCCACCATGGTCTTTCTATCCTTGCCGTAAAATTTTCTGTTCCTCGGTTTCCTTTTCCCCGATATCCATGTTTGCTAAACTCTTTTTGACAAATCCTTCTTTCTTCTCAAACCCAACAGATATCTATGATAGATTTTAACACACATGATTAACATGATGTGTGTATGCATGAGATGCATGAAATGTGTGCGATGCATGAGATATAATATGCATGTGGTTATCAACAGCATAAATGGGTGGCTTCTATAGGTCATACAACTATGGTTTACATGCGGGTTTATAGGAGTGTAGAAAAAGGCTCCCGTCGGCGAAGGATTACCCACAACTAGGTCTCCCTACTCAAGGGTTCGGACGACCAAGTGAGTGCACCTTTTTTTATACGCTAAGGTACGTGCCAATGAGTAATGATGCATGAATGACTCTCAAATGGAATTCTTATTGAAGATTCCCGAGAGGGAGGGTGGAGCGAACTCTCTTAAATACCCTTGCCTCATAGGCTCTTATCGCCTTGGTGACAGGAATAAACAATAGGTCCTCCAAATTATTCCATCACGGTAAGCTTCGAGTAAATGATTATCTAGGTGCCTTCACAGCTTTTCCTTTCAGCTATAGAAAGGTAGTGAATGAAGGAAGACACCAAACCATTACCTAGCTCTAATAATGCCTTTGGTTAAACCTCTTGGACCCAACCCACTTGCAGACACAGTTAACTAAAGCGAGAATCACAAACATTACAAGACATTATTTCGGGGCCGATTCTCAATCCCAGTGGAGTCGCCAGATTGTAGAACGGAGAAATCGGCGACGCTGTCCCAGGCTCGCGGCCCGGTCGGGAGTACGGATTAGCCCACGGGGGACTAAACCAGAGAAATAAAATGGAGTCGCCACCCAGTGTGAACTGGGAAATGATTTAAGGCTGTACTCACCCCTCGCAAAGGAAGACCCAAACCGTTGGGTTCGGAATGGTCCCTTACTTACGCCACTTATAATGAACGGATTCGCGCAATAATATAACCAAGTCTACGCAACATACACATGCAATAATAACCTATATCTAAGTTTGCATACAACATATATCTAAGTTTGCATACAACCTATATCTAAGTTTGCATACATATGAGTAAAACCTACATCTAAGTTTGCATGCATAGATGTAAATAAAATAAAAGCGAGCACACAATCTCATTAACATATGCGTGAATGTTTCCTCAAGCGGTACGTGGAGTTGTATCCCAAGTACAGACCGCACTACCGTCCATTCGGATTCGGCTACGGAATTTACGTCTAGGTTTTCATCCGATATACCACGAGAAGCAACACTCAATCACTAACCCAATATTGACATGCATGAAACATGATAATGCATATAGCCATAAATAATCGAAGAGAACAAAACGAATGCGGAATAATAAAACAACAATAAACGGAAATTAAATGCGAAATAATAAAAGACTAAGGATGCAAAATAAATGCGGAATAATAAATATGTGACCAAAGAACTTGGCCGTTTTCAATATAGGATCTCGCATACCCGGTTGGACGTATTCCACGTCCAACCAAGCATGCCGTGTCCAGGATAACAAAATAAAATATAACAAAGGGTGCCCTCAGGTCTTACCTGTTAAGTCGTTCCCTAGAGTGCGTTGGGACGTCGCCGGAAGGGTTAACGCTTCACTATTTGGCTGGTTTTATGGTTCACGGTTTCACTCACCATTTCACTGTTTTCTTCTGCGCTTTCCTCACTATTTTCACCTGCTGTTTCGCTATTTTGGGGACTTTTGGGAGTGTTTTCAGGGGTGATTTTGCATTATTTTGGACTCGATTTTAGGGTAATTTGGGGACTGTTTTCTTGCCAGTTTAGAGGGCTGTTTTCTTATCGGGATTTCGAGCCGTTGTTCACGTGGTAGGCTAGATTTTGTTGTTTGTGGTTCGGCTAGTGGGCTGGGTGTGTCGGTTGGTCCTAGTCGGTGGAAGGTCTGTGTGTGGCTACATGTTTCAGAAGTTTGTGAGTCGGTGATTAGCTTAGGGGCTGCGTGAGTTCTGTTGCTCGTCTTTGGGTGGCTCTCATCTGTAGGGCTGCATGGTGTGTTAGGAAGAAGAAGACGTGAAGGGAGATTAGGGTGCTGAGTGTCTTAGGGTCTTTTGTTTGTGTTTCTTAGCTGTGTCCGTGAGGAAAGAAAACGAGTGGTTTGCTTGGTTAGTCGGTATGTGGGATGTTTCTTGTTAGTCGGTTGATGAGAGAGAAGAGAGATCGGTTGGTTTAAAGGGAGAAGGCTTAGGGTTTCCTTTTCTCATGCATGCTAGGTTTGTGTTTGTGAGAGAGAGGGAAGGGCCAACTGCGTGAAGGTCTTGCATGGTTTATTTGTTTGAGAGAGATGAGAGATGCGTGGTGTTTAGGGTCTGTATATTATGCAGAGATAGAGAAAGATCTGTGAAGCTTTTTAGGGTTTATTTATTTGAGAGAGACGAGAGATGCTTGGTGAGAATGTGGAAGAGGAGAGAAGGCCCCCCTCCGGGTTTGGTTTGTGCTCCTTTTTATAAGTGAGAGTTAGGGTTGTCCTTATTTGGGTAGGAAAGAAATCATGCAAATTATGGGGGATATCTTTTAATTAGTGTGTTATAAGGAAAAGTTCCATTTAATTAGGAAAGTGATTTGTTTTAGTTTAGGAAAGGGATTTATGGGATTTGATTTGATTTCTTTAATTTAGGCATGTGATTTGTTTGAATTAGGAAAGGGATTTATGGGATTTGATTTGATTTGTTTCATTTGGGAAGGTGATTTGCTTGGATTTTAACATGTGTTTAATGTGTTGGATATTTTTTGGATGAGATTTGGTGGGGCTTGGGCATGAATTAGAGGGGCTTATGGGTGTGTGGGATGGCTCTTTGGTGGGCTGCAGGGGTTTTTGGGCCGAGGATAAACTTTAAAACAGAGATCCAACGAGCGAACCCGAGGCTAAACAAACGAATTTAATCCAACAAGGTATTGATTTTTGAATTTCCCCTTCCGACGTCAGTTTCCCGCGACTTCCGCAACTTAAAGGGTAGTGCCTCCATACGAGGCTCGTCATCGAGACTTATATACAAAATGCAGTGCCTACACCTACAAATAGGCATTTATTCGATTTGGGTTCTAGTTTGGCACCATCTGAACATTTAATATATGCCCAGCATACCCAAATTTTCAGGAATGAGAAACCCGGTTTCTCTCCTGTCAATATTTCATATGGAGTCTATCCAATAGACTTTGTCGGAACCTTATTCAAAATAAGTATTGCATTGTTCAATGCGTATCCCGTGAAGGAAATTGGTAGCTCGGTGCGACTCATTATTAACCTTACCATGTCCAACAAAGTTCAGTTTCTCTGTACGGACACATCACTCAATTGAGGTGTTCTGGGAGGAGTCCACTGTGAAAGAATACCATACTCTTTCAAGTAATCGAGAAACTCATTGTTCAAGTATTTTCCACCACGGTCCAACCGTGATATTTTAATACTTTTGCGTGTCTATTTTTCTACTTCGTGTCGAAACTCTTTGAATTTCTCAAAAGTTTCCGACTTGTGTTTCATTAGAAACACATAACCATAACCTGATGCAACATCCGTAAAGGTTACGAAGTATTCATATCCACCTCTAGCCTGGCTAGACATGGGCCCACATACGTCACCATGAACGAGGGCTAACAGCTCGGTGGTGCGTACACCCTTACCGCTACAGGTGTTTTAGGCACTTTGCCTAATAAACAATATTCGCATACGTCATTTGAATTAGAATCAAATTCGTCCAAGTATCAATTCTTCAAAGAGTGGATTTACGAGTCTTGTTAATGCTTCTCAGACGACAATGCCACAGATAAGAACTATCCTGAGATTCATTTCCCAATCTGGAAAATTTACGCCGTTAAAGACATTTTCACCCAGAATTATGTCCTTTAATGCTAATCTTTCTAGCCATCTCGATTGCAATAGTCCAACTATCCAATCAACGATTTCGGCTACACTCAAAATGTAATGGTCACTATAGTCCAATTATATAACCAACTACAAATGGAGTAGTGTGTTGTACAGTCTAAATGTTCAATGAAAGTAATATTCGATATTAGTCCAACTAATATATTTATAACAACGATAAATAATTAAAAGAGCGCGTGTAAGCACGTATTAAATGAAATTTTAAATTTAATACTAGCCTCCCACTAATTTTCGGCAAGCCTCTAACCCTCTGTGGAGTACTCGGGAAACCCAGTTTCCTAGTGGGCTAGGATCCCGTTAAATAACACACAACCTTGACTTTGGTCAACAAGCTGTATGAAACTTAACTAGGTAGATCTCTAAGATCAATTGGATCCCATCCAATTCCTAGATCCGGTAGGTGGACTTCCAAGTCTGAGATATATATCCAATATATATTTCCTAACCTTTTTCTCTGAATCAACTAAGCCTTGGCTTTGGCTCAACAAGCTTAATGATTCCAGTTAAGCGCGACCCATTGACAGTGGGAAAGCTTCGTAATCCACGTCGATGAACTAGAAGTGACCTTGACTTTGGCCAACAAGTCACAACCGCCCAAGACATGCGATATGGAACAAAGCTTTCGTGGTCCAAACACATCCGCAATGGACATTGATATTGACTTTGGCCAACAAACCAATGCCAATCTTGGATCTTGAGAGAGAACCACTCAATGGAAGGAAAACACTTGATATTTGAGTGAGGGTTTTTCGCGTAAATTGGCAACCAATTTATTATCTTTGATTAGGTCTCTTCATACACCCTTAAACATGCATTCTAAAAGCATAATAAGGCCCGAATAAAATTAATAATGATATGCGGATGGATATATAACAATTTATTCCTAAAACAAATCTCTCCATTTCCTCTTTCTAGCTAACACTATTCATACTTCTACCCAATTACATAATACAATAAAGAAACCTCATTTACATTGAGGGGAATTGGTGAGAATTAAAATACAAATAGTATAAGAGGTGAAAGGCTGGACACGCAGGTCCAATTTGACAAATAAGTATCATACTTACAACAATTTCCAAAATTGCCCTCACCCTTCTAATATCCATCCGATATACATTATTCATACAAATACATCCAAGTATTCACACAAAGCATGTTATTCAATCAATCTAATCCAATTAATTAATCTTTGAATTAATGACCATCCAATGTTCAAACAACGATTTGATTTGCGCGAGTCCAACTCGTTTAAGAATAAATACTCAAAGTACGTATTCTTGAATTATATCGAACTACAATTTTAAATCTAATTTAAATTGTATCCAATACTAATTCATATTTAATTCCAAATTAAATAATTACACTTATTTTTGTGCCTTCAAGACTTGGATTCCAAATCCAATTCAATGGGGTCTCAAAGACCCAATTAGTATCCAATACTATTCAATTAAAGTCCAATGAGCTTTCAATTAATTCTTTAGGCATGGGCTTTGGCCATTATGGATCAAACCCAAGATGCCAATGCCTAAATAGGAATCATCATATGCCAAAAATCAATTTAGGCCCATTAGGCCCAATTAAATTTTTAAAGGCCCAATTGTCATATTTGGACTTATGGAAATGGTTTTAGGCCCAATTGGATCTAACCCAATTGTCCAAAACCATACTTGGCCCAACCAAGCCCATTAAGCCCAATTACAACGAATTAAATTAACATATTATTCCAAATTACATATTAATTTAATTAAAGTGCAATTAACATAATTAATCAACTAATCTAATGTTTCCAAAACACTAATTAATCCAATTAATCATGCTCAACATTTCCAATTCATGTCTAACACAAATTGAAGCAAAATCAATTCTAAAACATGCTACATACTCACGGAAAAGGCATAGATATAACATCCAATTTCGATTTCAATCCAATTAAATAAACAATCAATATTCATTTCATGCCAATTAACATATCTAATTGTCAAATTTCAAAAAATTCACTATGAGCACTTTAGGGTTATATTTGGCCATTACAAGGAATTGGGGAAAAATAGATCCATTTAAATTTTCTCAAATCCTATGATGCATAAATCTAATTCATCATCATCAAATCACAACCAAACTACCAATTTGGAAAAATCATACTCCAAGCACAAAAACCCCAAATAAAGTATATAAACCATAAAATCCAAATCAAGCTTAGATCTCGCTTTGATACCATTGTTAGTGTCCTAAACATGCCACGGGATCTCTAAGCGTGATTCGTGTGTGAATTAATCAAGAAAGTTTGCGAAATAACTTACATAGATCAGTTTTAGGATTTCAAAAAATTCCAAATGATGTGCAAGCTCAAAGCTTTCTTTTGTGTTCCAAACTCAAGGGTGAGTTTCCCTATCACCTTTCTTTGACTCCTTTAAGTGCTAGCTTGAACAAAATTTGAAGAACAAAATTGTCTTCCAATGGAGAGAGGCTCACGATTTTTGCAACAAAAGAGAGAGTGAAATAGTTAGTTTTTGTTTTCCAAAAACATGATTTAAAGTTTTCTTGTGTGTTGGTGTAAATGCAACATTTATTAAGCTCAACAACTTCCATCAAATGCTTGACATGTGATGTAAGTCATTGGGTCCCACCCAATTTAAATTCAAAATTTAAGTTGGCTTCCAACACACAACTTAGCTTTGGGCCCGGGTTCGTTTAATCTGATTAAACGAATTTTCCGTCGCAACGTAATTAAATCCAATTTAATCAAATAATAATACCTCGCAAAATTATTATGGAATTCGCTTACGAATTAATTCCAAATTAATTGGTTCGCATGAATCAAAATCCAATTTTAATTATGTGTTGAAATCCGATTTCAATTAATATATCCAATATATTATTTTAGCCCAAATAAATAAATTAAATAGAAAAATCTAATTTAACTATTAAATTTATTTTACCGATTAATTCCAAATTAATCGCGTTCTCTCTTCTTCACGAATTAATCTCATATTAATTCATGACGCAATTAATCCCAGATTAATTTTCTCTCTGATAATTAATCCAGATTAATTTTGTTCGAGTCAAATATCATCGGTGAATCTTTGGGAAGTGACCCAAGAGATTCCTGGATATGTTGGCAGTAAATCCGGTTGTCGGACTATCCGAACACGTGCGTACCCCGTACCACGTTCTTACCGATTTACAAGACATGGTTGGCTTCTAGCAAAGCACCGTGCCTACCCAATTCTCCAGAAATATTCAACAAGGAATATATAATCTTTATCAAGCGTAGTATACTAAGTATTGCGTATTACGATCCAGTATCAGATGTCACATGCTAGGCGAGAACGCGATTAATTTGGAATTAATCGGTAAAATATTTAATAATAGTTAATTAGATTTTTCTATTTAATTTATTTATTTGGGTTAAAATAATATATTTGATATATTATAGAAACTGCTCATTTTATTCATAACAAAACGTTTTACAATAGTATTTTCAAGGAAATACAACGGGGATTTGGCGCTCTGAGCACCAACCCAACAAAATCTCTCATTTGCTCTAGTGTCAATATCGATTGTATCTAATACCCATCGACTCCACATGTTTATCCAACAACTTAGAGGTATGGCCTTCGTAAGCGGGTCTGCTACATTATCTTCACTCGGTACCTTGCACACGATAATATCCCCTCTCGACATAATCTCTCGAATGATGTGGTACTTCCATTCCACATGCTTCGACTTCTTATGCGCCCTCGGTTCCTTTGCTTGCGCAATGGCTCCAGTATTATCACAGTATAACAGAATCGCATTCTCGATACTTGGGACAACTCCCAATTCTGTGATAAAGTTCCTAATCCATACAGCTTCCTTTGCAGCTTCAGAAGTTGCAATGTATTCCGCCTCTGTGGCGGAATCTGCTGTTGACCCCTGTTTGGAACTCTTCCAGCAAACTGCACCTCCGTTAAGGGTAAAGACGAATCCAGATGTAGACTTTCTATCATCGAGATCCGATTGGAAGTCGGAATTCGTATACCCGTTAACTTGCAGTTCACTTCCTCCATAAATTATCAACTTATCCTTAGTACCGTTAAGATACTTCAATATATGTTTAATGGTCATCCAATGGTCATTTCCTGGATTGGACTGATATCTACTAGTTACGCTAACAGCAAAACTGATATCAGGCATAGTACATAACATGGCATACATTATACTACCCAAACACGAAGCATAAGGTTGGTTAGACATTCTAACCTTCTCATCTTCTGTTTGTGGACTCATCTTCTTCGAAAG
>SKCR01002657.1:0-23994 GCA_019454045.1 Zanthoxylum bungeanum
TAGGGATGGCAGTGGGTAGGGTTTGGTGCGGGTTTGTCATTACCAAAATCGCACCCGCATATGTAAATAAATTACAAAACTCGTACCATACCTGTTACGGGTTTTAATTTTCATTATCAAACCTGCACCCACATATAGAAATAAATTATCAAACCCGCATTGATATCTAGCAGATTTTTTTTCGGTTTTTAAAATATCATATAAAAATAAATTTCCCGTTATAGAATATTCTTAATCTAATATATGAAAACCAAATTAAACAGAATATTAAACCATATATAATTTATTCACATGTCAGTGGAGCTTGGTTTGAAGTTAATATGAAATCGTAAATATTAAACAGAATACTAGACCAAAAGCAATTCAAAAGATGATAAAATTGACAAAAAAAAAATTAACTATAGATTAACTACATATTAAACCAATACAAGAACATAAGCAATTTTTTAAAAAAATGATAAGTTAACTACAAAATGTGAGTCCTTTTATATGAGTGGATTTTGTTTGTCCTAAGAAAATAAAAAATAAAAAATTTTAATTTACGGATAGCGGATACCCGCAGCGAGTATCTGCGGGTTTTTCTTAATTACCAAACTCGTACCAAACCCTCATCGGGTTTTATTTTAATTTATCAAACCGCTTAAATATTTACCAAATCCTACCCATTACGAACGGATTTTTACGGGTTTGCGGGTTTATAGGCGGAATTGACATATCTAGTCACAGGGTTTTTGGCAATTGTATTTTGAATAAATCCAAAAAATTTAGAATATTACAAACAATCAATAATATTTTACCACATACATTAATATATTAAAAAATTATTAAATTATATTGAATTACACATATCTATTATTTATTAGTTGATAGTTGGTAGTATCATGTCACATATGTCTCTGTTCCACCTAAGAATTTTTTGAATAAGTAAATACGCGACATGATTAGGGATGAGAACCGATCAATTTCAGTGTGAGTTTACTTATATCAAATGATCCACCTCACCCATAAAATAAATACCAAACTCACCCATTATTTCTTGTGTGTTTTATTCAAAATTATCAAATCCACCCGAACTCAAAAAAATAAAATACCAAACCTGTGTTGGTATCTGACGATTTTTTAATGGATTCCTAAATTTCAAACATTTAAATGAATAATAAAAGAATACTTTCGATCGAGAAATTGACCCAGTGAATTTTATTCTATAATCTCGTAAACCTAAATGAAATGGAGAGGAAAGTCCTATGTTTTTAAAACTGGACTGGTGATTGAAAATGTTTAATAGGTCACTGATTCGATCAATTGAACCGTGCTCAGAAAACCGACAAAATCGGCCGACATCGTAAATAATAATAATTAATTAAAAATTATAAAAAATATTTATAAAAAATATAAAAATTATACAATACATATAAAAATTACAATCACAAATTCTAATACTTTGTAATATCAAAACACGTATATTGATGAAATTTCCATTTCATGCTCTCTTGGAATAAAATCAATGAGGCCATAGTTGTAATTTCTCGTCTCCGTAGGACTTTAGGAGGACTATTATATATGAAAAAGAGGGTGCATATAGAAAACGAAGTGCATATAGCAACCTTTTTTTTTTTTTTTTTTTAATTATTTGTGCATATACAAGCATCTTGCATATTAAAATTAAATTAAAAGTTAACAACCCTGTAGTTGAGAAAGACAGTGCTGAGAATCTGAAATGAGAGCAGGGTTCTTCATGAGTCGGGTCGGGTCACATGGGTCAAAAAATTTGAATCCGAAATTTGAGATGTGAAATCCGATTGGATCGGGTCGGTAAAAAAATAAATTTTTTTAATATATTAATTATTTTACATCACAAAAATTATCATATATATAAAGTTAATAAACAACTGAAATAATAGTTAAACTTTAAAAAATAATAAAAAATTTAGAAAAATAATAAAAATCTTATAGTATCGAGTCGGGTCGGGTTTTAATATTAAATCAGTCACCAAACCCATAAATATCATGTCGATACGGGTTAATCTGAAAAAAAATATTAATTTTTTGAAATCCGCACGGATCGAGTCGGGTCATGTGTTGACTGGAAAATTTGTACCCCCTTAAATGAGAGTGAGGCAGAGAGCTAAGGCTCGCCAGAATTGCTGAGAGTGAGAAGAGAGAGATCTCAGAGAGGTAGAGACCTGAGACCTGAGGGCTGATGAGAGTAAGACGAGAGACAACTCAGAGAGGTAGAGAGATGAGGCTCGTTGATGAGAGTATGAGATGAGAGAGATGTCAGAAAAATGAGGCTTCTAGAGCTGAAGCTCGCTGTGGCTGTTGAGTGATGATGACTGATGAGTCTCACCGGTTTTTGAAAATTGGGTTTTGTCTGTTCGTCGGTTTTTAACCAGTTCATTAGTCAAAATCGGTGTTCAACAATTTTCGAAATTTCCGATTTTAATACATTTGCCAAATCGAACATAAGGTCGGTTCCCGCTCGATCTGTTCAACCAGCCGATCCGATCTCGTTTTCACAACAATGGGGAAGTCTTGACTTTTGTTCCATGCTCTTTCAATAGTTGGTTGTTTTTTCCGTTGGAAGGCCTGCAATTTAGATGTTGTAATGGGGGTGCGTGAAACTAAAGCCATGGATGAAGACTGAGATATGCGGTGGGTTTTCTAATATTTGAGATGGAGACCGAGACAATAAAAGTCAATATTTGATATAACTAGGACTTTCTAAAACGAGTTTTTTTGTCATAAATTATAAACTATGCAGAAAATTGAAATAAGAGAATGGCGGATTAGCGGATTACTAATATGGGTTTTTGTCAAGTTTGTTTATTTAACCAAACTAGTCACTAGGGATGGTAAAATCTGGATCCGGATTCGGGTCCGGATCCGGAAGAGTTTAGGTTACCCCGGGTTCGGACCCGGGTCTTCTCGGTCCGGACCCGGGTAGACCCGGATTCCTTTTTTTTTTTTTAATTTTTTTTTAAATTTTAATTGTATTATTTTATATTTATATTTGTATTTTGTCAATTTTATTAGTTTTATTTCAATTCATTTAATTTTTTTATTATATTCTATTATTTATTTATATATATATATATATATGCATAATATTTTATATTTTTTATTATAATCTATTTTTTTTTTTTCGGACCCGGAATCACCCAGATCTTAATTTTAAAGACCTGGGTCCAGATTTTTTAATTCCGGACCCGGGTCGTCCGGGTCCATGCGGACCCGGGCCGGGTCCGGGTCTTGTTGTCATCTCTACTAGTCACTATATGTAATGAGTTTTGATTTGTAATACTAAAACCGTTAAAGACATACTAAATTCGAGTGAGTATCAACAAGTTTAAGGACGAAATCGCCAATCCCCATATATGATTATAAGAAAAAATGACGAGCGGCTTTTTAATTTCTTTACAGCGCAGAAGTGAATTAAATTGATTAAACCATGTAATTTGTACATCAATGAGATTGATATTTCTTCGCATTGTCTTGGAGACTGATGAATCGTCTCTCTTCAAACCCTTAGGTTTCCGAACCCGTGCTTGGTTTGTTTGGCAAGAAAGAAAACTTATACGAAGAAATTCTGGATAAAGGAAAGTTTTTTTTTTTTTTTTTTTTTGAAAATGATATGAAATTCATTCATAAAAACATCATAAAGATGTAATTACACGCCAAATAATAGCTCGAAAAATAAACTTAAGATATCCTAAGACTCAAGCTAATTATGATAAAACCTAATAACATAAGGAAAAATATGCATTATGTGTTTCCCGTAACTAATAGAAATACATTTTCACACCTAAAACTACTCAGGAACATGAGGAATTACGGGTCCAACCTGGTCTCCCCACCTCAGTCTCTCAATGTAAAGTCGGTGACTACATATCCCTAATTAGAAGTGAAACAACACAAAACATACTTTGAACATAAACTTATACAACAACATACAACCAATCTAATACAGAAAAATTAATAGATCTATGAGATAAAATAGATGTCCCGTGAAATACTGAAAAACTTTTCAGTCTTCACCATATGATCTACACCATTAATCTGCACCAAATCTTATATGTTGATGAAAAGATTATTAAAACCTGCAAGAACAGAAAAAAAAAAACAAATAAAAATTGGACATAAAACCACTACGAAGAGTGGAGCCACAATCTAACAAATACGGGGAACAAAAGCCAAACCCAAACATCATCCAAAACACGCACAAAAAAGGTGATGAGGGCTGCCGTGGTTCACCGGATGAAAAACCGGTGAACCATCGGAGACAAAAACGAGTGAGAAAATGGGGGGAACATGATAGGAAATGATAGGAAATTAAGAAAATAGAGAGCAAAAGGGAAATAAGGAAAAAACATAGGGGGAGACAGAAAACTAGAGGATTGGGAGCAAATGCGGGGGTGCATGAGGAAGGGGATTTTCCGATGAGGACACTAAACAGGAAGGGGGAGAAGGAAAAAGAAGAAAGAAAGAGGGCTGATTTTTTAAAACCGTGTATCATTTGCCGCCGACCACACATCTCTGAGTGTGGTCGGCAGCGCAAGCCATATGCAAACTTAGGGTTTCTCTGGGAGTTGAGAGAGAGAATGTGTTAGTAGATGGGTTCTGCTTTCAGTGTTCCTAAAAGCACTTTAATTCAGTAATTACTCTTTTTGATCCTTAACAAACAATGAGGCATTCACTTACAATATAACAGAGGAAGAGCTAATCAGAAAGCTAACTAGCTAACTGACTCACGTGACTAGCACATGACCTAACTAACATAACTACAATTGGCGCCAGTACTCAAATAGACTCACCCAAACGATGCATCAACTAAACTGTAATATTTACAACTTCCATGAAAGCTCAAACTCGAAATAGAATCAATTCTGGCCTTGAATAATTCTAGTGACCTGAGTGGTTGAAATAACAGAAAAGGACCAAAAAAAAAAAAGAATTTCACTAACGTCTTTTATTCCTCTGTAGAACTCTTCAAAGGAATTAAGAAAGGGCCTCTCACAACAATAAATGTATCAGAATAACCAAATTCTAAAAAAACAGCATTTCTCTCAAAACTTGGGCCCAAAAAAGTATCAGTACTAACTGAGTTTGACAGTCCACTCCAATCCGTGGTATCAAATACAATGAAAAGCTGGAAAAATATCACTAAAACATATATAATTACCTTCAGAAACATCAAAATGTGAACTTTACAGATGAAAAAAGTTCATCTTAAATAGAAATAGATGCACAAAGCATTTATAAGGAGAAAAAAAACTCAACACACACACCCAAAAAACCCTTAAACCCACTTAGATAGGCGTACAAGATATAAGCATAAAGAACTCATTACCTAACCCAACAATTCTGGCAAACATCTGGATCACAATCTCGTCTAACAGGGCATTTTCTGCTTCTGCATCGACGACTCTTTGCACAGCGGCATCCCCATGAACCGGTTTTTTGCAACTCTTCGAGCACCTTAAGAAGGAATAACTACTGTGTGCATAAAATCTTACAATGACAATTTTCTTTTAATCTTCTCAAATATATAATTTGGAAATTCAGGATGATTCAAAAATGAAGTTGTGATTGTAATTAAAAAAAAAGAAAAACATGTAAAGTTATATTTAAATTTAAATAAGCCAATGACAAAGGTTTATAATTTATTGAAGCAACAGAATCAGCCTTAACCCAACTGTTTAGTCAGTTCTAGAACTTCTATCCCACCTGGATGAACTTTGCTAATAATTCTACTGAAGAAGGTGAAGAAAAATCTCCCATGGGTTCCCAAGAATCTCCCTGCATACCTATATAATACAATTCAATTTACCCGCAGTATTTTTCGCAGCAAGTTCCATTCTGCAGATGTGGACAGTGCTTTCCACACAGAGACTGGCATCCACATGGTATATGCTGCTTAAAATTTGATTTTTTTTTCCATGAGCAATTCTTTTTCAAATCGATGGGTGGCCAGCTGACTTCCAAGAATATTAAGTTTCCGTGCTCTTCCCCTCCTACGAAGTAACCGTGGTTTTGCAGGCATCTCCTGCTCCTTAAACAACAATAAGATCATGAAAATGAATGCAGTGATAAGTAATAATGAAATAGGGACCATACATAGTAATTCATATAGTAGCAACAACAAAATGAATCAAAGTCGAAAGCAGAATATTTGAAACCAGGTCAGCCGATTCTCATTTACCCCATCCTAGATTAATAACACTACTCAGAAATTAGCACTTTATTAACTCTACTTTCTTTTTATTACGTTTTAAAATACAATATAATGTAATCATTTTTTTGGTCGACAAGGCAAGCTTTATCCTTTAATCAGTTTTCATTTTTTTTTCTTTTTAAGAAAGAATCACTAGAACGGATAAAAGTTGCTACTGGTAATAGCACCGGATCGGCTTATCAACTTTCCCAGTTTTATGTGGCACCAAAGAACCACTGTCACGCATGTAAATGGATACTTCCATGCAAGTCTTCAAGCCAGAAAGTAAATTTCTGACTATAAGGCAACTGCAGAGGATTAAGCACAAAGTAAACTAAGAAAGACACAGGCTTTTAGGCAGAAACTGAATGAAAGAAAAACTTATAAAATTGCTAATAAAAAACATCTAAATGTTTCATGTCCACCACATGAATTAGAAAAGGAAAAGAAGAAACTGAAAGCTTTTCAACAAAGTTGAATGGAAAATGCCAATGGCAATGGATTTGTGTGGTCTCTGGCCCCTGGAAATAGAATGTTTTTGCTCAATAATATACCAGGTGTCCTTATTTTTAGGGGGAGATTAATCCATTGATAAAAGTATGACTATGAGGAGAACCAGGAATGTTGGCCTTTAATTCCAAACACACAAAATATTTAGTTTATTGATTCAAATAAGGTCCACAATAAACAAACCAGAAAGATACAATTTTATTTTGAACACTTTACCATTACCTAAATTTATTGGAACATGTGAATGCTTTGCCTCTTTCTCTAGAGAACTTCCAAACTGAAACTGAATGAATTGGTGTTCCTTTCCAGCCAATGATTAAGCTCTTCCCATTCTTATCAAGGGTGCAAGTACTAGCACAAGGAAACCGTTTAAGAACCAAATTAGCCTGGTACAAACTTCTGTCACTCAATCCAATTTCCACCATTCTAAATCTTGAAAAGAATTCTCTCCACACGCCTATCTTCACACTTCGTACAGTTCTCTCAGTTCCTTCCATAGCTACAATGTTGCTGATTCCATAGTTAAAGACTGCTTCCATCATAGTTCTTGTCTCAGTATTATTGTCCAAGCAAGTTTCCAGGGCATCAAAATATGTACTGTAGAAGAACAAGGTTTCGATAAAACGATTAACAAACGATGGTGAATTATGATTTGCTTCGACTTCAATGACCACCATGAGAGATGGATTGAGCTTCTTGATCACTCCTAGTAGATTCTCCAAGCATTTAGGATATGAGATCATTATCCTCAATATCAATGCAAAATAGACAATCAAGGTTTCACTGTTTTTAATCTTGAAAAGATCTTCCTTAATCTCCAGATAACATGATACACAAACAACATTGAATTGAAAAGGCAAGTTTAGGGACTCAGCAAAGCTTGCCAAGTACTGACCAGTCTCCTCCACTTTCTCTTTATTGTTAAAAGCAATGTCAGTTATTTTAAGAAGCTGAATGGGGTGTTGCTCGCAATCTGCAAGAGCCTGCATTAAGGATGTCCATTGAACTCCGCTCCTTATTTCAAAATCAAGTATATGTATCTTACTTGCATTTCCAATATTTTCTACTATGGCTTGGATTCCTGTTAAGTACATGACCTGATTAAACGGAAGACCCTGGTAGCATGCAAGGGATGTAGTATTATAGCTTAATCCATGATTAGTTAAATTCAACTCATTTCCCCACAGTTCCTTGGTTACGAAGTTTCCTGTTTCTCTATCAATCCTCTCTCGAAGAGCAGCAGCAAAATAGAAAACGATTCTTTGGACAGGATTTGCTCTCTCTGCTGCTCTCCATTCACAGCGTGAGAGCAATCTTTTAGCACGTTCAAGTTGCTGGTACCCCACCTTCTCTGCTGCCGCTAGAAGAAGATGGACCAATTCAACATCTTTAGTTTCTTCCTCGGAGAGTCCCGAGAGAGCGTAGCCAAACGGATGCATGATCATGGAAATATCATCATATTTCTGATCGGAGAAATGTACATACCTTGCTCCGGCAACCCTCATGATGTCTTCCGTTGACAGTTTCTTGCTTCCTCCCACCGCATTGCTTTCGTTTGTCGTGTGGTTTGACAGGTTTCCGTTTAATTTCTTGAACCCGCCTGCATAATATCTCAGGAGTTCAAGAGATGACAATGCTAATGGTGGTGGCATTTCTTGTCCCCGGCTTTGAAAGCTTTTCAACTTTGGCATCTCCTTTAAAAGTCCAGAACAAAGAGGACTAATTTCACCCAAATCATCCATTGAAAGCATCTGATTCTGCTTTCGTTCGAGACCCGGTTCCTCTTTATGATGATCATCAAGAATAGGATTATGACGGCCTTGGATTCCATGGAAATCAAATGATGAAGTGAAAGAGAACAAGTTACTTGCCATGACAGTTGGGTATTGATCGGCGAGTTTAAGCTTAAACAGACTTGATATGATTAGCTAGATCAATATCGACGCAAAGATTTGGATGCCAATGATCATGTAAAGGGGGAATTTAAGTATTTTTCAAATTAAAATAAAGAATACGGCTAAGATGGCGACTGTGATGGTGACATATGGATTTGTTTTTTTGGCAGCGGGGAACAAATCGATGTTACCAACATATGCAATGCCAAAAGGGGTTTGATTTGAATAAAGTTTTGGAGTTGCAAAAACCTATACAAAATATTAGTAAATAGTAACGGCTTATATGCAAGGAAAAAATTAATAATTGGGAACAGTAAATCTTTTAATAAAGTGGGCTAAAGTTAAAAAAAAAAATCAATTAAATCGCCTTAAAATATATTATTGGCTCCAAAAGTGGTGTGTTGCGCGGGCGTACCAGATGAGTGAATCATCAACGTGAAAAATTGACTTCTATCAAGCGATTGTAAAAAACTATGGGATTCCCCATAGCCTCCAAGGGATATGCAATTGAAATCTAGAATGATGATAATAAAAGGCTAAGAACTAAAAGTTACTGGAACGAAAACTTTACTACAATTGAAACTTAAAATTACATGATTTTATTGGAAATGAAAATAAACCCTAATTACAGAAGAAAACTTGAAAATTATAGAGAAAATTAAATATAGAGTATTTGAAAATTGGCATAGGTATTTTTTGATCGATGTGTTGGAGAGTCATTCATCTTGACTCCTTTTTGAATTTGATGGCTCCTGAAAATAACTTCCTCAAATCGCTTCTCAACTTTCTGCGCACATTCTGCCCTCCACTCATCCTCCAAGTTCTTCTATTTTCTGTCAACTTCCTCCAAGTGCTTATCAACTTTCTGCACTTCATGAGGGGTATACGTGTTAAGGTTTTATCATGGCGGCGTACTGGAAGAAGCGATGTTTGAGTGAAATCGTAGTTTAAAATTTTTAAACTTACGAATAAATTATTCAATATCCAATATTAATAATTCACTCATATTTCACCTAAACATATTTATTCGATATCATATAACGACATAAATAATATAGAAACATTGCGAAACTTTTGCGAAAATATTTTTCCGCAAAATAGCATAAAACGCGTTTCCGGTCGAACCGACCAACCAATACACATTGGGACTTGCCCAGGTCAGCCCCAAAAAATTTGGATAGTTCGTGGACTGCCCGAACAGTGACCAGTTCACTGTTTGGGCAGCTGTTACCCGGTAACGCATTTTTTCACCCGTTTTCGCGTATTTTCACTCCGAAAAATTTCCGATAAATATTTTTCTTGGGCAATTAAAATAAACCAATTTATTCTAATTACTCAATAAATAAAAACTGAATTTTTATCTGAAAAATCATATTTATCATTAATTACCGTGAGACCCCTAAACTTTGTATTTTGATCATTTTGGTCCTCAAATTGTCAAATACATATTTAAGTGATTCCAAATCAATCCCAAATGATTTATACATGTCTAATACAAGAAAATACAATTTTCAATAAAAATTCCCAGTTTTCTGAAATTACCGAACAGCCCCTTTAGTCATTTTTAGTTCAAAACATGTCAAGATCAAATCCAATCAATCCAAATTTAATATACATCATATATACATCAATTAAATCACATATATGAAAATCCTAACTTTGGAAAGGGTTATGAACCCTAATTTTATAATTTCCATAAATTGACAAATTAAACCAAATTAAACAGATTTAATACTTTAATCAAATTCTTTAATTTACCAAACAAGTCTCACCACTTGAAATAACTTAAGAACAATTCTAGGTCATTTATGAATGGCTAAGCAACTCTTGAATGACAACTTAGATTATTAATTAATCAAATAAGTTAATTACTCCTAATAAGCTTATTAATTAAATACATGCAAAACACCTCCAACAAGTTTCAAAATCACAATAATTCACATAATTAAAGATTAGAGAAAATTCTAAACTACACAAGTTGAAGTATAGAATTGAAGAAATAATTTCTTAATTGAAGAAAATTGGAAATAACTTACTAAAACTCCAAGTTTCAAGCTTTTCCTTTAGGTTCTTCACTTTTTCTCTCAATCTTTCCTTAGTAAATTTTTAGAATCCTTGCGTTATCTATGTAAAATGAAACAAAAATAATTATATCTCATTTTTCTATATGGCCGAAAATGTCAAAAAATAAATATCTAATATTTACTTTTTGTCTTAATTTCATTTGTCCAAGTTTACTTATTCATAATGATAATCTTTATCATTAAAGTAAAGCTTACAAGTGAACCAATTAAAACATGCCATTTTCTAAAAGAAATCACGGCAATGATATTTATTTTTCAATTAATTTAATTATTTAACAATTAAATAATTAAATAATTAAATACAAATATCTTAAATATATATATTATATTTACATTAAATATCTCAAATACATATATTAATGATATATGTCAAATATCTCAATTTGATAATTAATTAATGTATATTTAATAATATCAAATATTAAATACAAATACACATTAATTAGAAAATGTCATTTGCATGTATTTTTCGTTTAACGGTTAAACGACTTATAAATAATCTCCATTATTCAAAAAAATTACCCTAGTGCTCTACGAATATATTTCATTAGTGAGACTCTCTAGATTCAGGCATATTCGTCACGAAATCCAATTTCGTGTCCATAATTTACCCATCCGTAAATTATGACGACCACAGATAAACTCACTGAATCATACAGGTCGAGGTCATTGCATACGTATAATCCCTCTGTCATAGGTATCTAGATTATCCCAGAGATATTGATATAAACGTCAAATCTCTATAGGAATAATCTTGTCGACGTATCTATTATAAATCTTCTAAATAACACTCGAAACCTACTTTCGAAGTATACCACTGATGGAGTTGGTGCTTGGAGTGCCAATCCGATTTGTATATTTTATTATTTATTAATAAAATAACTACATTTTTCATTTCATACATTATAATGGTATTGTCATTACACGTATTAAATTGATGTATCGATATGCTAAGAATGACATCGACCTTAGAATAGTCTTGACACTAGGTGTAAACTATTCTTAAAGTAAATATTCTTAGTCGTTGATTTTGGAATACGGTCGAATTCCTATAACCTAGAAGACTAGCACATGTTGTATATTGGAATTGGAGTTCCAATGGTTTAACGCGATGTACCATGAGTTTTGGAAACTCGTATAGACATGTGGGTATTCGTTACAGCGAATACTGAATGACTCATAGGTGATTCCTAATAGTTGGAAGTACACACCACCGTCAATAGGAATCTCCTCGAGTCGAGTAGCATATGTAATCATTTGACTATAGGATAGCATTGATTTTGTGTAAGATCCTCCACACTTAGATGCCATGTATGTCAGAAATATTTCATGGTCTGGCCTCTAGATGTTCGTTGGGTGTGGACCGATGCACTCAGTAATCAAGTGCGAAGCAAGATAGGATCTGTTGGCCCATATGTGTACCATAAGGGGTTTAGGTATCCATGTGAGTTAAGTCACGATTCTTAAAGACTTTGGCCAAAGCCGATCACCTAGGGTGGATCGCATCAGTTGTAAAGAATCGTGGACATGTTGACATGAGATGTGCGCCTTGGAAACTTGATGGTATATTCTATATTTCCTAAGCACAACTCGGATAGCCTACGACGGAGGGATTGTTAAACATATGTGATGACCTCGACTTGTATAGTTCAGAAAGGTCGTTCGTGTTCTTCGCGAATTCGGAGGTGGCCGAATTGCGTACATATTAGCTAGGCTTATATGAAGAACGTGTCTGAACTTAGAGAGTCCCAATATGGAGTGTACTCGTTGAGCACTTGGGTAGCCAATTAATTTTTGATAAAGATAATATTCAATATTATAATTATCAACTAAGATAATCAAGGGTTATTGGATAACATTGATTATTTACTTTGACCTAATTGAATTAATTGGATTAATTTAATAATTACACAAGGGATTAATTGTAAAATCATAATTATCTCTACCATTTGAGGATATTATGGTAATTGTAAGTATGTAATAATATATGGTTTTGGCTTGATTTAATTGGATTCAATCAAGGTGGCAAACATTTAACTAATCCATTTCCTAATCCTTGGCTTGATTTAATTGGATTAAATCTAAGTGGGAGACAATGGAGATTAGTCACACCTAATTATACATATTGGACAAATTAGATTAAGCCCACTTAAAAGTTGATTACAACTTTTATTAATTAAAATTGCCTAAGTTTTGCTATAAATAGCAAGTTTTAGGAAGGTTTTAATTACAAGTTCAAATACAAGCATAGGCAAATTATTGAGAGATTAGCCTAAGTTAGAGAAGTGTTTAGAGAATCTTGTGAGGTCTCTACAACATTTCATCTATGAGAAATCAAGATTGGATCTTGAAGTGAAGCTTGGAAGCATTGGAAACAAGATTGGATCTTGAAGTCAAACTTGCACACCTTGGAGGTTCTCCAACACTTTCAACAAGGAGAAGTAGATTGGATCATGCATCAAGCTTACTAGGTAATGTTTGACCTTCTCCTAAGCTATATTTATTTGTGTATTAGATGCATGATCACATAGCTTAATGTTGAATAAGGCTAATCAATTGTGTTAGGATACTTTAGAAGTATAAACACAACATGCTTGTAATTAGGTCAAAGATATTCATGTTGGACATGAAACAATTAATTAGAGTTTGGAACTCTAGATTAAAGCTTAGAGCTATGGCTACCATTCTAGATTCACTTGACCACCTTTAGGTGGATTAGAATTGTTCATGGGACATTTCTAATTGGGATTCTAAAATAGTTTGTGTATTGGATTCAAAATTTACGAAAATGCGTATTTAGAATAAATTTATATTTTTTGAAAATATTTGATATTTTGAAAACTAGATTTTTATTCTATAACATGTTTTTATGATGGTTTTGAAATTAAAAATTAATTTTGGGTATTTTGAAGTGTTTAGGGAAGACCAGATGCAATTAGGGTAATAGACTCTAATTGCATAAGCTTTATGGAATCCAAAGAGCTGTGCAAGTGAAAAGAAATAATGAAAAAAAAAAACTTATGGCGCACAGTGCGCGCCACACTATAGCACGCGCGAACGCGCACTGCGCATGAGATTTTTATTTTTGATCGTTTGGGAGTTTCCGGACTCCGATTCAGTCATTTTTTTCCTATACACTTGTAACGGAATATAGTATTTCATTAAATATTTTAAAATTACATCCATACTTGATATAAATGGGTTAGACCCATTTCCGCTGCCCGGGGCACCGATCCGACCCTGGGGGTCCACAACTGCCCCAACAGAATGGTATCAGTAGCAAAGGCTTAACCACACAACACATGTTTTGAATCTATATCATAGTAATTTTAATTTAAATATGCACAGGACATATTGGATATGTATTGCAGTTTTTAAATTAAAACTTTGACCTAATTGAATTAATGACTTGATTGTTATAAATCTCCCGTGATTAGGTGATTATTTTTAAGTAATAGTATTAATAATGTTGGAGCATTATTGGATGGTCCTTCTTGTCAATACAGAGATGAATGGGTTCTTATTACTTATATCCAATATCGTCATTAGTGTGAGGGTATAAGTGCTCGGAACTTAGGTCGCTCCGGTAAAACATTAGATGTAGCGTGATGAGTTGACGTAGTCACCCAATATCATTATTAGTGTGAGGGTGTACATACGAAGCTTATTAGTGCACATTGAAAAGTACACACCTAGAACACGTCTTATTCCAATATTGTCATTAGTGTGAGGATAAGAAACGGTTCATGACTAAACTAGGAGTTACATGAAGTGATTGACCTTGAAGGTCTACCTAATGAGTTTACAAAGGCCAATATCATCATTAATGTAAGGCTGGAGTAAATGTCATGGGATCCACTGCCCGCTATGAAATTTTGATAGTCAAATTTCTATTTTTCCATTAAGGGAGATTACGGAATTACGTAAAGTAGTGAGAGGGCATTAATAGATTTAAAATTCCATAATCAATTAGTGTTATCACTTTTGAAATGAAAATTGTTCTGCTACTACTCAAAGATGTTGTCTTGTAGATGGCTGCCACTAATCCATTGATGAAACTTTTGGATTCAAATAAGCTAAAAGGAGCCGAGAACTATTTCGAATGGCAAATGAACATGCGCATTTTCTTGGAGTATGAAAAGTTGACTTATGTCACGATCAATCCACTGCCTGTTGATATCGATCCTGACTCCACTCCAGAAGAGCGAGAAACTTTTGATAGATGGAAGGATGATAACCTGAAGGTGAAATCATACATCTTAGAATCGATGGTTCCAGATTTTCTGAGACAATACATTGAAGTACCGGATGCTTTAAGCATAATGAGAACACTCAAGGAGTTGTTCGACATAAATCAAGAGATGGAACTTTATCGAAGGTCTAAGGAATTGTTCCGTGCTGAACTCAAGGAGGGATGAGCTGTCAGAACTCATGTTTTGAACATGATTGACCAAATTCGATATCTTGAACGACATGGCATTGTGTTTGATGAAAGGCTAGGCCGTAATTTGATTCTGTTTTCCTTGTCTGATTCTTATGATGGCTTTGTATTGAATTTCCATGCATTCGATGCAAGCCACATACGAAGAACTTCATAATATGCTTCGCACGGCGGAGCAAGATTGAAGAAAGAAAGGAAACACCACACTGTATCTCCATGGTGGACCTGGCTCTTCAAAGACTTCTGGGAAGTCAAAGAAAATCAAGATGGGGAAGAAGAAGATATTAAAGAAAAACTCCAAGAAGCGCAAAGGCGCAAAACCGAAAATAGCTCGTGATCAATGTCTACAATGCAAGAAATCTGGACACTGGAAGAAGGACTGTCCAGAGCTTAAAGCAGGACCCTCAGGTACGCTTTGTATTTTTCCAATTATTGACATCTCATTAGCCTTAGATGCAAATAATGGATGGGTGTTAGACACTGGCAGTCCCACTCATATTTGCAATTCCCTGCAGGAAATGAGGGTTAAACGAAGGCTGAATAAAGGGGAGATCCAGCTTAGAGTTGGCAATGGCGAGACATTGGATGTCAAGGCCATAGGAACTGTTGTTCTAGATCTCCCAAATGGATGTAAATTAGATTTGCATGACTGTTATTATGTTCCCTCACTTATCAGAAAAATAATATCGCTGCCAATATTAGATAAAGAGAGATATAAAATAAACATTAAGGATGAAACTTTATGTTTGTATGATAAAGATAATTTATTGAAATGTGAATGTTCTTTATCAAACGGTCACTATGTTTTGGAAACATGTAGAGTCGTATTTAATATAGAGAAAAATACAAATAAGAAGTCTGAACTAAATAATACTGAATTATGACATATGAGATTGGGCCACATATGTGTTAGACGTCTATCCAAATTGGTAATGGATGGTTTGATTGAAAATCATACCTTAAATCTATATCCGATTTGTGAGTCATGTATCCAAGGAAAGATGACAAATGCCACATTTAAGGTGTTGGACACCGTGCTGGAGATTTACTGGAGCTAATACACAGTGATGTGTGTGGTCCATTAAATCATGCCGCTCATGATGGTTTGACATACTTTGTGACTTTCACAGATGACATGTCTAGATATGGATATGTCTATCTGATGAAACATAAGTCAGAAACATTTGACAAGTTCAAAATATTCCGAAACGAAGTAGGAAAATAAACCAGTAAATTCATCAAATGCCTTAGATCAGATCGAGGTGGTGAATACATGAGTGAAGAATTCAGAAATTATTTAAGGGAGAATGGAATTATCGCCCAATATAGCCCACCAGGAACACCTCAACACAATTGAGTGTCTGAGCGTAGAAAACGTACTTTATTGGATATGGTGCGATCCATGATGAGCTATACAGATCTTCCTTATTACCTTTGGGGTTACGCTTTACAAGCTGCTGCCTACATACTTAATAGGGTTCCATCGAAAGATGTTTCTACGACCCCTTATCAGATATGGTTCTGTAGAAATCTAAGTCTTAAGTATTTAAAGATTTGAGGTTGTCCTGCATACGTAAGAATTGAGCAGTGGGATAAACTAGCACCCAGAGGGTATAAATGTAGGTTCGTTGGATATCCTGATAATTTCATGGGATATCAATTCTACGAATCCGAACAACGAAATGTATTTGTTGTCCGCTTTGCAACTTTTCTTGAAAAGCAATTTTTGAGAGAAAATGAGAATTGTAGAGAGATTAAACTTGATGAGTTTGATCCCAACATTAAGGAACCTGAGATGGAACCAGAGATCCAACTAGGTGAAGGATCTACAACACAGGTTCTACGTAAGTCGAATAGAATATCAAGGCCTCCTGAGAGACTGTTTTTAACATCTGATGTGAGCCTTGATGTTCTCCTCTTTGGTAAAAACATTGTACTAGGTACGTACATATTCGGATAGTCCAACGACCGGATTTACTGCCAACATATTCGGGGATCTCATGGGTCGCTTCCCGAAGATTCACCGATGACGTATGACTCGCACATAATTAATCTATGATTAATTATTAGAGAGAGAAAGTTAATCTGGGATTTAATTACGGAGATATTTTATCTGTGATAAAATATTATTTAAAGAGAGAGAAGGATTAATTTGGAATTAATCGATAAATTAATATATTCGATATATTAAACGAAATTAGATTTCGACGCAGAATTAAAAATAGATTTTAATTCGGGCGAACGAGTTAATTTAGAATTAATTTGCAAGCGATGTGAATAGTAATTTTGCTAGGCAAAATTATTTAATTAAATTTGATTTAATTACGTCGCAACAGAAAATTCGTTAATTCGGAATTAGCGAACCCGAGCCCGGGAGTATTTGCGGGCCCACTCGCATTTCGTATTCAAGTGCGACCCATAAGTCACATCAAGCGTCAAATCACTAGTCAATCAAGTGATGGATGTATTGTCACTTTGAGTGATTGACAACTAGTCACTATTCATGATTGATGGTGGTGGTTGGATGGCTTTAATGCTTGTACCAATTTTGAAATTTTAAGATGGTATATCTTTTATTGATTTTGGAAATCAAAAACCAACACACAATTTCTCACTCTCTCCTCTCTATCTCTCGGCCTTGGGCCATTTTTTCTTCTTTCTTCCTTCTCAAGCCGAGAACAAGATGAAGAACAAGGGAAAGATTTGCGGCAAATTTTTCCGAGTGCTAGCACACATTTGGAGTCTTACAAATGTGATAGGAAAACCCACCCATGGGCATGGAATCCTTACCCAAAGCTTGGAGCTTGAAGATTCAAAATGGAGCACAAAAATGGAGCAAAAACCGTGAGCTTCATGGAGGAAAAGCTTGAAGATTTTTGTTGTTCCTCGCATCCCAAAAGCCGATCTATGTAAGTATGATTCCGCCATACTTCTTATTGTATTCACACATGATTTCTATGCTTGAATGATCTTGGGACTAACTTAGAAACCCAACACGATGCTGGATCGTAATACGCAATACTACGTATACTACGCCTGATATAGATTACATATTCCTTTTAGAATATTTCTGGAGAATTGGGTAGGCACGGTGCTTTGCTAGAAGCCAACCATGTCTTGTAAATTGGTAAAAACATTGTACTAGGTACGTACATATTCGGATAGTCCGACGACCGGATTTACTGCCAACATATTCGGGGATCTCATGGGTCGCTTCCCGAAGATTCACCGATGACGTATGACTCGCACATAATTAATCTATGATTAATTATTAGAGAGAGAAAGTTAATCTGGGATTTAATTACGGAGATATTTTATCTGTGATAAAATATTATTTAAAGAGAGAGAAGGATTAATTTGGAATTAATCGATAAATTAATATATTCGATATATTAAACGAAATTAGATTTCGACGCAGAATTAAAAATAGATTTTAATTCGGGCGAACGAGTTAATTTAGAATTAATTTGCAAGCGATGTGAATAGTAATTTTGCTAGGCAAAATTATTTAATTAAATTTGATTTAATTACGTCGCAACAGAAAATTCGTTAATTCGTGATTTTAATAGCGAACCCGAGCCCGGGAGTATTTGCGGGCCCCTCGCATTTCGTATTCAAGTGCGACCCATAAGTCACATCAAGCGTCAAATCACTAGTCAATCAAGTGATGGATGTATGTCACTTGAGTGATTGACAACTAGTCACTATTCATGATTGATGGTGGTGGTTGGATGGCTTTAATGCTTGTACCAATTTTGAAATTTTAAGATGGTATATCTTTTATTGTTTTGGAAATCAAAAACCAACACACAATTTCTCACTCTCTCCTCTCTATCTCTCAGCCTTGGGCCATTTCTTCTCTTTCTTCCTTCTCAAGCCGAGAGAACAAGATGAAGAACAAGGGAAAGATTTGCGGCAAATTTTTCCGAGTGCTAGCACACATTTGGAGTCTTACAAATGTGATAGGGAAACCCACCCATGGGCATGGAATCCTTACCCAAAGCTTGGAGCTTAAGATTCAAAATGGAGCACAAAAATGGAGCAAAAACCGTGAGCTTCATGGAGGAAAAGCTTGAAGATTTTTGTTGTTCCTCGCATCGCAAAAGCCGATCTATGTAAGTATGATTCCGCCATACTTCTTATTGTATTCACACATGATTTCTATGCTTGAATGCCTGGGACTAACTTAGAAACCCAACACGATGCTGGATCGTAATACGCAATACTACGTATACTACGCCTGATATAGATTACATATTCCTTTTAGAATATTTCTGGAGAATTGGGTAGGCACGGTGCTTTGCTAGAAGCCAACCATGTCTTGTAAATTGGTAAAAACATTGTATATGGTACGTACATATTTGGATAGTCCGACGACCGGATTTACTGCCAACATATTCGGGGATCTCATGGGTCGTCCCGAAGATTCACCGATGACGTATGACTCGCACATAATTAATCTATGATAATTAATTAGAGAGAGAGAGAAAGTTAATCTGGGATTTAATTACGGAGATATTTTATCTGTGATAAAATATTATTTAAAGAGAGAGAATGATTAATTTGGAATTAATCGATAAATTAATATATTCGATATATTAAACGAAATTAGATTTCGACGCAGAATTAAAAATAGATTTTAATTCGGGCGAACGAGTTAATTTAGAATTAATTCGCAAGCGATGTGAATAGTAATTTTGCTAGGCAAAATTATTTAATTAAATTTGATTTAATTACGTCGCAACAGAAAATTCGTTAATCGGAATTAGCGAAACCCGAGCCCGGGAATGTTGGCGGGCATTGCGGGGCCACTCGCATTTTGAATTCAAGTGCGGCCCACAAGTCACATCAAGCGTCACAATCATTAGTCATTCAAGTGATAGATGTCTTGTCACTTTGAGTGATGTGATGTTAGTCACTTGTGATTGATGGGGGTGGTGGAAGGCTTTATTGCCTTGTCCTTTGGATTTGAATTTTTGGTATTAGATTTTAGAAATCTAAATACACGAAACCAACTCACTTATTCTCTCTCTCCCCCCTCCTCCATACCTCACGGCTAAGGGCCATTTTCTTCTTTTATCTCTCTCAAAACCGGGAGAAGAGAGCAAGAAGAAGAACAAGGGAAGATTTGTGGCAAATTTTTTATGCTAGCCACAGAGTAATCCACCAAATGTGATAGGGAGGAAACAAACTTTGAGCATGGAATCACCATTACAAAGCTTGGCGCTTGGAGGACTTCCATGGGGGTTGACCGAAAATCAAAGGAGCACAAATTTTGGGTGGCCGAGAGCTTCATGGAGGAGCAAAAGTTTTTGTGTTCAACGCATCGCAAATCCGATCATCAAAGTGAGTATCTGCCAACTTAACTTGGTGTGTTGTATTCACACCATGTTTTACGTTTAAATCGATTTGGGTGACCTTGAGAAACCCAACAATTGGTTATCAGAGCCTTATTTAAGCATGAAATTGATTTAGGGTTTAAATTGGGTAAAATTGATTAGAGCATGTTTGGATGAAATTGATTGTTTGCATATGCTTTTTTAATAATGATAACATAGTGTTTTGTGATCAATTTGATGAAATTGAATTGGATAAATTTCCCCAAAATGCTGGGCTTGGCCGAATGGTATGCTTACCTTAATGTCATGGTGATTTTGTTTTTGAATCATTGGATGAGTTTGAAAGACTTGGGAAATGTTGATTTAGGATTAATTGGATGAATTCGGAATCGGACATTAAATCCCAAATTGTCGTGAGTATAAGCATGGAAAATGATTGATTTTTTGATTCAATTGTGTTGGACATGTATTGATGATAATAAACATAATTAATTGTGTAAATTGATATTTTGGAAATATTAATTTGAGTAATTAATTATGGCTATACACTTAGATTAATTTAATTGTGAAATTTGGAATTTTGTGATTTAATTAATTGGGCTTAATTTAGAAATTGGGCTTGTAAAGTTGTATTTGGGCTTAATGGGCTTGGTTGGGACAAGTTTGGTTTAGGCTAATTGGTTGGATCCAATTGAGCCCAAAACCATATCCATAAAGTCCAAATATAATTAAATGGACCTTTAATTTTAATTGGGCCTAATGAGCCTAAATTGATTTTTGGCAAATAAGGATGATTCCTTAAATGGGCTTTGGTATTTGGGTTTGACCCATATTGACTAAATTTCATGCCTTAAGAAATTAATTGAAAGCCCATTGGACTTTAATTAAATTGACATTGGATGTTAATTGGGCTTTGAGGCCCGAAAAGATTAGATTTAGAATCTAGGTCGCTAAAGGTACATTAATAAAGTGTAATTATTAATTTGGAATTAAATATAGAATTAGTATTAAATACAAATTAAATGGATTTAATGTTGTAGTTTAATATAATTCGAGAATTCGTACTTTGAGTACTTATTCTTAAAACGAGTCGGACTCGCGCAAATCAAATCGTTGTTTGAACATTGGATGGTCATTAATTTCAGATTAATTAATTGGATTAGATTGATTGATAACATGATTTATGTGAATACATGGATGTGATGTATGAATAATGTATATCGGATGGATATAGATGGGTGAGGGCAATTTTGGAAATTATTGTAATAAATTTAGAATTTATTAAATTGGACCTGCGTGTCCAGCCTATTACCTCTTGACTCTTTGTATTTCTCTTCTCACCTATTCCCTTCAATGTAAATGAGGTTTCTTTAGAAGTGTTATGTAATTGGGTAGAAGTAAGATTTGTGCTAGCGGGAGAGAGGAAATGGAGAGATTTGTTCTAGGAACAAAGTGTTTTAAATATCCATCCGCATATCATTATTAATTTATTTTACGCGCCTTATTGTTTTTTAGAATGCATGTTTAAGGGTGTATGATGAGACCTTAACAAAGATATTAATTGGTTGCCAATACGCGAAAAACCCTCAACATATATTAAGCGTTTTTCCTTCCATTGAGTGATTCTTACTCAAGATCCAAGATTGACACATGGTTTGTTGGCCAATGTCAATGCCTTTGTCCATCGCGGATGTGTTTGAATCATGAAGGCTTTGTTCCATATCGCATGTCTTGTCCAAGTTGTGATTTGTTGGCCAAAGTCAAGATCACTTCTTGTCCATCAACATCGATTACGAAGGTTTTCAAAGTCAATGGGTCCCGCTTAACTGAATCATTAAGTTTGTTGTGCAAAAGCCAAGGCTTAATTGACTCAGAGGAAAAAGGTTAGGGAATATATTGGATATATTTGCATATATAAGATATAAGTTTCGGACTTGGATGTCCACCTACTGGATCTAGGAATTGGATGAGATCCAATTGATCTTAGAGATATAACTAGTTAATTATCATACAATTTGTTGCCAAAAGTCAAGATTGTGTGTTATTTAACGGGATCCTAGCCCACTAGGAAACAAGGTTTCCCGAGTACTCAACAGAGGGTTAGAGACTCGCCGAAAAATAGTGGGAGGCAAGTATTAAATTTGCAATATTCGTTTAGATACTTGCCAATACGCACTCATTATAAATTTTTCGTCATCAAATTAATATATTAGTTGGACTAATTTTTAATCGTTGTTTAATTAAACAGTTGGACTATATTCAAACTATTTCAATTATAGTTGATTATATAGTTAGACTATAGTAATCATTATATTTAGTTGTACTTAAAATCGTTGATTAAATAGTTGGACTATAGCAATCAAGATAGCTGAAAGATTAGCGTTTAAAACATTATCCTGGGAGAAAATGTTTTTAAAACGGCTTTAATTTTCAGATTGGGAATAAAATCTCAGGATAGTCCTGGGGACCGAGAAGTTATTTTATTTGATAGAATGACGTCTCGAGACTAAGCCCGGAGTTGAGAAAATAGTAGAACATGATATTTGGAATATTCATGTGTGATAACTTTAGTGCTTAATTTGTTATGCTTGCCGCAAAGACTCCTTAATTTCTTAATCAGAACTAAGGATTAGATCCTTATAGTATGATAATGAAATTGAAGGATCTTCATAGATCTATTCTTAGATCTTAGAAGAACTAATTGCAATAGAAAACTCTTGGAGAAATAATGGCTATACTCAATGAGAAAAGCCAGAGTTTGCAATATGGCAAGAAGCGCAAGGCGCATCTTACTTCGACATCCAGAAGGCCAAGGCTTGACCAAAGGCTTCTAGGGTGTGGAAAATGGGCAAAGGCAAAGTCATTATAATCTTCTGGGAAGACAAAGGACATATCCCAAGATGTCTGCCTAAACTGTGGCAAACGGGGTCACTGGAAGCGTGATTTCCGTATGGACAAGGCAAACGTGAAGGAAGTGAAGAGGGACAAGGCTCCGGCTTCAAATATGTTTGTCATAAACATGTTCACTATTCGTTTCAAAATTGGATTTTGATACTAGATTTGGTACATAAATATGTAGTGATGTGTGGTATCTGCTGATTAGCAGGATACTGACTTCAGTTGAAATTTACCTGCGAGTCGAAAACGGGATAAGATTCGTTGTTTTAACCGTAGATACCTAAGTTTAGGAACTACTCTTTGGGTGTGTACTTAAATTAGGAAACTGTTACAGTGTAACTAGTTTGACTAGAAACATTATCTCTATATCAGGGTTTAATCCGTTGCGGATATACCTTTATATTATAGAATACTAAATTGTTTTATTTTATAAAAATGATATTGAGATAAACACATTAGATGTGAATAACAGTATTTATATTTGAATATAAATGAATCTCAAACATACTACATGAAAAACAAATAGCTCAAACTGAATTAATCAGTTGAGACTTATTTGTGGCATTGTTGTCTGGGACACATTAAACAAGACTCGTATATCCACACTTTCGAATAG
>SKCR01002658.1:0-25764 GCA_019454045.1 Zanthoxylum bungeanum
ATTTATAAGTCAAGATTCCGAAAATATCCACTCCCTCTCTCGAGCATCAGTGAAAATATCATCAACTATCGACTTCGATATCTCTATAAAAATCTAGTAGTTAACAACTCATTTCGCTTTGTGATTCTATATTAACGACTTCAAAGGACTTATATATTCTCTCGAACTCTATAAAATTCCTAGATTATATTCTCTAGATCTATTCGAAATCCCCTCTCTCGAGTGATAGATTTCAAACATGTATCATCATATTTGTGGCCAGCAAACACAAAACATTAAACTCAAAAGAATATAAATAACTCAATAAAACTTCATAACAAAATCGACAATTAAAATAAAGGTTCAAGCATCAGTTACATCATTCTCCAAAATTAAGGAGTTTAGTTCATGACAATAGATAAAAATAATGAGAACAAGGTCATGAATCTAATGGAAATCATTAGAGTTCTAAGAAAGAAACAATAAGATACAACCCGAATTGAATCTCTTCCTCTTCGGACGTCACCACCTTTGTCTCCTCTTGTTGCTCTTCAATCCTCCTCCTTGGATCTCTAAAAATATGTATTTTGGTGTTTTGTGCTGTGTATTAGCCTCTCTTTTGAGTTGTGGACGAACTAATGTATTTATAATAAAGTCTTGGAACCATTAAACATCTAAAAAACCCTAAAATCCTGTTTCTGGTGCGGGCGGGGCGCTGCGGTGCCAAAGCCCATGGATTTAGTATGGAACGCATAGATCTCTTTGAGTAGATGCAAATTGATATATTATGGGTCTCATAACTCTTTCTAGATCAAAAGTTATAGCCTTTTAAATTCAGTGCGCAGCTGATGTTGGTTTTTACCTGTTCTTGAGTCCGATGCTACCAATAGGTCCCGAAACACGCGTAATTGATCCATTCTTCATGTTCTAATGCTTCCTACAAAAATACATAAAATAAACTATAAATGACACTAAATGACTGGAAACATAACTAAATAATAGGCTAAGGATGCCGGAATAAGTGGGTATTAACCGTACTTATCAAATACCCCAAAACTTAAGATTTTGCTAGTCCCGAGAAAAAGATAAAATAATAACTAAATGAAAATAAACAAATAAAAATAACTAAATTAACTAAGCCACTTTTGTAGGGATCACGATTGCATTTAGCATATGCAACAAGCCTTTAAACCTCTAGGCGGCCCTAGTGGACGAGTTATAGTCTCGTGAGGGCTTACATCGACGACACCCACAAACGTTATTCACACACAATCCTGCAAAAATATAAAACAAATAAAAAGCAACTAATATAATCCCGATAGTTATGCATAAAATTATCTTCAAAGAGTGCTTATTAATAAAATCAGAGAACCTTCAAAGTATGCAATTGCGACTCAAATCTAATTTCTTGAATAAACCACTAAGCCAGACTTACAGTGTGTGTGTGTGGTAAAGGTTCATTCAAAGTTTGACTCATAAGTAAGCTAACTTGATGATTTCGTCTAAAAAATTGAGATCTGATGGGTCAAACCAACCTAGATATCTCAAATTAACTCTATAATTGCCTTTCTTTGCTCCTTATGGTACAATTTATTTTCTTCTTTTTCTGCTCTTTTATTTTTTTTAACACACCTACCCTTTAAGGTAGCATTTCTCCTTATGGTGGTCCTAACACTCGCCCATAGGTAGCTTCACGCTTATTGGTTATAGGTGGTTTTTATTTTTATTTTTTTAATCATACCATAAATCATAATACTTGCATATTGAGATAGATATCTAAGCATTCATTCATCGGCATGCAATTTCTTCAACTAGTCACTTTGTTAACTTCCTAAGTTCTTACTGTTAAAAACCTGTTATTAAGTGCTTACGAGTCTAACCTATATCATCTACTCAAGGCATTAGATAAAAATCAATTGAGACTTATCGTTTCTAAATTTCATCAAAAGCAATCACAATTCACCATTAGACTTATGCTTTACTAACAAAGACATAAAAACAAAAATAATTATTTTTTATTTTTTATTTTTTTAGAATAAATAAATAAATAGAAATAATACATGAACACACCCCCAAACGTAAAACTTGCATTGTCCTCAATGAAAGATAAATATAAAGAAACCATATTAAGGAACAACACTACCGTGCATGGAGTTGATCAGGCTCCTGCTGGTCAGAATTTGGTTGTGTGGGCTTTGTGTGTCTCATGCTACCTGCATAAATGGCATGCAAAACGAATAAATAAACAATAGCACACAATGAAAATTAAAATTAAAATTAAAGAAAAATAATAATAAAATAAATGGATGGGTTGCCTCCCCGCTAGTGCTAAGTTTAACGTCTTCAGCCAGACGTAACCACCCAAATGGTCATGGTGGCTTCAATATAGTGAACTGGGTAATCTCATCTGCATTTTTCTTTGGTATCCATCGGTTCTTATGACATGAAAAAAATAGCTTGGCAGGCTGTGGTAGTTTATCCATAGATAGTCTCCCAGTTGGAAATTCTGGACTACACATTCGGCAGAATTGGCTCGGCCTCATTTTTAACCTTCCAGGGATCATCTCCAAGTAAGCAGTGACCTTTCAGTTATATTATTTATAAGTCAAGATTCCGAAAATATCACTCCATATCTCGAGCATCAGTGAAAATATCATCAACTATAGACTTCGATATCTCTATAAAAATCTAGTAGTTAACAACTCATTACGCTTTGTGATTCTATATTAACGACTTTAAAGGAACTTATATATTCTCTCGAACTCTATAAAATTCCTAGGTTATATTCTCTAGATCTATTCAAAATCCCCTCTCTCGAGTGATAGATTTCAAACATGTATCATCATATTTGTGGCCAGCAAACACAAAGCATTAAACTCAAAAGAATATAAATAACTCAATAAAACTTCATAAAAAAATCGACAATTAAAACAAAGGTTCAAGCATCAGTTACATCATTCTCCAAAATTAAGGAGTTTAGTTCATGAAAATAGATAAAAATAATAAGAACAAGGTCATGAATCTAATGGAAATCATTAGAGTTCTAAGAAAGAAACAAGAAGATAAAACCCGAATTGAATCTCTCCCTCTTCGAACGTCACCATCTTTGTCTCCTCTTGTTGCTCTTCAATCCTCCTACTTGGATCTCTAAAAATATATATTTTGGTGTTTTGTGTTGTGTATTAGCCTCTCTTTTGAGTTGTGGACGAACTAATGTATTTATAATAAAGTCTTGGAACCATTAAACATCTAAAAAACCCTAAAATCCTGTTTCTGGTGCGCGATGGGTGCCGCGGTGCCAAAGCCATGGATTTTGTATGGAACGCATAGATCTCTTTGAGTAGATGTAAATTGATATATTATGGGTCTCATAACGCTTTCTAGATCAAAAGTTATAGCCTTTTAAATTCAGTGCGCAGCTGATGCTGATTTTTGTCTCTTCTTGAGTCCGATGCTACCAATAGGTCCCGAAACACGCGTAATTGATCCATTCTTCATGTTCTAATGCTTCCTACAAACAAGAAATAAAATAAACTATAAATGACACCAAATGACTCGAAACATAACTAAATAATAGGCTAAGGATGCCGAAATAAGTGGGTATAAACCGCACTTATCAGTGAACCATTTGAAGTGATGTGTGACGCCGATGACTTCGCCATTGCTGTAATGCTTGGCCAAAAGTGTGACAAGATTTTCAGAGCAATCTATTAGCAAGCAAAATGCTGGATAATGCCCAATAAAATTACACCCCCACCGAGAAGGAAATACTTGCGGTCGTGTTTGCCTTTGACAAATTTCGACCCTATTTAATTGGGACGAAGTGATTGTCTATACAGACCATGCAGCTATTCATTATCTATTTGCAAAGAAGGATGCCAAACCTCGTTTGATACGATATGTCATTCTGTTGTAAGAATTCGATCTTGAAATACGGGACAAGAAGGGGAGTGAGAATGTGGTTGCTGATCACTTATCCAGAATCGAGCCTGAAGCCCCCGGTGATGTCATTATTCAAGAGGGTTTTATGGATGAGAAACTTTTCGAGGTATTTACTAAAATTCACTGGTTTGCTGATTATGCCAATTATTTAGCTTGTGGAGAATTTCCACTAGATAGTACTTACCAGCAAAGGAAGAAATTCCTACATGATGTAAAGTTTTACCTATGGGATGAACCCCAACTCTTTAAGAGATGCCCATATCAAATAATTCAGAGATGTTTCCCAGTTGAAAAAGTCAATTAAATCCTTAGTCAATGCCATTCTGCCCTTATGGAGGACACTTTGGAGCTACAAGAACTGCTGCTAAGGTACTTCAATCTGGATTTTATTAGCCAACACGTTTTAGAGATATCTATCATTTTGTCAAAACCTGTGATCGTTTCCAATGACTCGGAAACATCTCCAGGCATCGGGAATTACCTTTAACTAACATCTTAGAGGTTGAAATCTTTGATGTATGTGGAATTGATTTTATGGGGCCATTCTCTCCTTTATTTGGCCAAACATACATTTTATTAGCAGTTGACTATGCATCCAAATGGGTGGAAGCTATTGCAACATCTACCAATGATGCGAGGGTTGTCATCAAGTTTGTATAAAGAACATCTTTACCAGATTTGGTACCCCAAGAGCCATCTTGAGTGATGAAGGTACACACTTTTGCAATAAGCTTTTCAATGCTCTTCTTGTAAAATATGGTGTGAAGCATAAAGTCGCTGATAAGTGTGGTCTATACCCACTTATTATGGCATTCTCAGCCCATTATTTTGTTATGTTTCATGCCATTTAATGTCATTTATAGTTTATTTTATGTTTTATTTACAGGAGCATTAATACATGGATCTTGGGACATTTGCACATGTTTTGGGAACTTTCGGATGCAAGGAACACGTGGGGCCAAGAGAATGAGTTACAAAAGTTGACCAAAGAAATTGTTAATTAAAGAAAGAAGGAAGAAGTGGCATGAGAGAAGGCAACAAATCTTTGAAGAAATAAGAAAGTCACGTGGACCTTGGAGAGAAAAGGCATGTGTGGGCCCTAGCTTGGCGTTTGATTTTAGAAAATAAGTAAAGAAGAGAAGAGAAAAGCTTGAAAAATAAATTGAAAAGTTGATGTTGACCAAGTTGAGAGCATATACACGTGGGCCATATTTGTGAAAGAAAGAGAAGCCACAATTGTTGACCAAGTGAGAAAAGAATGAAATAAAAAAAGAAAGCACGTGGGCCCCATTGCATTATTTAAACAGAGGTGTGCATAACACATACAAAGAAACAGCGCCACAGTGCCAACAATTAGGCGTCGTGGCGCCTGCAAGCCACAACACTCCATACAATTTACCGAGAAAAGAGCGTTGCGGCGCCAATTGACCAAGGTTGCAGCGCTGCGGGGAAAAGCCACACGTGTGCAGGAACTTGAATTTTAGGGTTTTATAAGATGCTTAATGACCCAAGGCTCTATTATAAATACATTAGTTCGTCCAAGACAAAAAAATGAGGCTAATACATAGCACAAAACACCAAAACATATATTTTTAGAGATCCAAGAAGGAGGATTGAAGAGCAAAAAAGGAGACAAATGCGGTGACGTCCAAAGAGGAAAAGATTCAATTCGTGTTTTATCATCTTATTTCTTTCTTAGAACTCTAATGATTTCCATTAGATTCATATCTTGTTTTATTGTTTTTATCTTTTGTCATGAACTAAACTCATTAATTCTGGAGAATGATGTAACTGATGCTTGAACCATGTATTGTTTGCTAATTTTGTTATGAAGTTTATTGATTTATTTATATTCTTTTGAGTTTAATGTTTTGTGTTTGCTGGCCATAAATATGATTATATATGTTTGAAATCTATTACTCGAGAGAGGGGATTTTAATGGATCTAGAGAATATGACCTAGGATTTTATAGAGTTCGAGAGAATTTGTAGTTCTTTGAAGTCGTTAATATAGAATCACAAAGTGTAATGAGTTGTTAACTATTGGATTTTTTAGAGATAGAATATCGAAGTCTGTAGTTGATGATATTTTCACTCGGCACTCGAGAGAGAGTGGATATTTTCGGAGTCTTGACTTATAAACAATATAATTAACAATGATTAATTGGCTTGACAAATATATGGGTGACAGCTAGGTGAAATCAGGATCCAAAATCTCTATTGTATTAGTCCCTCATATATAATTATTTTTATATTTATTTATTAAAATCTTTATTATTTGTTATCTAAATAAAGTTATGATTATCAATTGTAGTATTTAGTGCGAGTTAACGCAATCCCTGTGGGTTCGACACTCTAAACACATTTATACTAAAACATGACACCGTACACTTGCGGTACGATATAAAAAATCACAAAGTTTTTGGCGCCGTTGCCGAGGATTGTTTGTTTAATTCACACTAATACTATTACCAAGTAATCTTAGCTTTAATTTAGATTTAGATTTTTATTTTATTATTTATTTTTTTCCTAAATTTTATTTTCATTTTTATTTTATTTTATATTTTTATTGGTTTTTTTTTTTCTTTCGTACGTGGAAAGTTGGAAAAAAAGTAATGGCAGATCCTATTGGTGCACTGATAGCTCAAAATCGTCCCTCACGACTCATCTAGAAGTATTGACAAATCAAATGAGCCAGTCGTTTATTGGCACTGTTTCTGCTAATGGAATACTCTTACCCAATAGAGGAGCATGATTTGAACAAGTACAATATATGAACAATCAGAATTTCAATAACTATAAAGACAGTACTATGCCTAATTATTATCATCTGAATTCTTCATATGCTAATATGGAGAACATCTCACAAACTCCTCATGGCTTCAACTATCCAAGAGATGAGCATAAACCTTCCTTAGAAGACCTCATGAGCATATTTGTATCTACAGCTTCAGAGAGGTTTGAGAAGAATGAGTCAAGGCTGGATAACATTGAAACACATATGGGCAATATAGGGGCAACATTGAAATCTTTAGAAGCGCAAATTGGGCTGCTTGTTTCTTCTATGGCCAATCAACAGACATGGGTGTTTCCAAGGAATATTGAATTCAATCCCAAAGAGCAATGTCAAATCATAACCTGTAGGAGCGGAAAAGAGATTAAAGACACCTCTCATGACTCAAGCAGTAAAGAAAAAGAAACAGTATTTCATGAGGAAACAGTAACAGAAGAAGAGAATAAAGGTGAATTGAAAACAAAAGTTCAAGATAAAGAAGTCACCTTCAGTATTTTCAGAGCCATGCCGAGTCCTCAAGATGGTGTAAAATGTCACAGGGTAGATATAGTAAAGAATGGAGTTGAAACTAGATAGGGTGAATCAGTATTTCAGCAACCTACGAGCATAGTGCAGCCATGCATAAAGGAAGATTCTCTGCAGCTAAACTTGAAACCAATCCCAAAGCAGCGCAAAAGAGGAAAAGAAAAGCCAGTGCTCAATTGGAGATGATCCCTGGAAGGTTAAAAAGGAGGTCGAGCCAATTTTGTTGAATGTGCAGTCCAAAATTCCAACTGGGGGACTATCTATGGATAAACTGTAGGGGGTTTTAGGGGCTAAATCCGGTAACGCAGCGGAAACACGGGAAAAATCAAATTTTCCGATTTCAAAATTTTTTCTCGGATTATTTAATTACCCAATAATTAAATTATGAAATAAAATTCAATAAATCAAATTTATGTGAATTTACCGAATTGCCCTTACACTTTGTATTTTGTTCATTTTAGTCCGAAATTGTCCGAAACAATTTTGAATGATTCTAAATCATTACTAATATGAATTAAACATGTTCCAAATGTCAAAACACAATTTGCAACGAAAATCTCAAAAATTTGAGCCAAGGCCGAGAGCCTCCATAAGGGTGCCTAATGTGCATTTTGCACTTCTATGGTTCAAAACACATTAAGATGAAATCCAATCAACATAAGATTTCATATGTATCATACAAACATCCAAATACACAATATAAATGAAAATCCCCAAATTTTGAAGATGTCTTAAACCCTAATTTTTCAATTTCTTCAAATTGGACAAATTGGTTAAATCAATTATTTCAATCATGTTTCTTCCATCCAATTCAAGTCTCAACACAATGAAATAACTATAGATCAAATCTAGGTAATTTAAGAGTGGGTCAACAACTCTAGATTAGCAACAAGGTTCTAAAACCATAAAAGAAAACTTATTACTACACTAGTAACAATCTTCCAAGATCATACATGCATTACACTTTCATCAAAATTTTATCCATCAAAAGTACAAAGAATAAAGAATAGAAAAGCTTAAGAACATCACAAGATGTTGCCAAGAACAAGAGGAACAATTCTCTCTCTAATAGCAAGTTGGAAATACTTACTTAAATCCAAGCTTTTTTTGATTTTTCATTTCTTTTCTCTCTACCTTCTTTGTTTTGTTTTAATGGTGTTTTGATAAAGTGTATAAGCTTATTGAAACCCTAAATGAAACAAAACTATATATACTTGCACACTTAATGCCTTGGCCGAAAATTGGAACAAGCATATACAAGAAAATTAATTTCAATTTCATTTGGATTTCATTTTATCAACTTGTTAAACTATCAAAAACACTTTAAAGATATTTCTAACAAAGTCAACAAAGGCAACTTAGCCATTAATACAAAATCTAAATCTTAAGATATTAGTATTTTAATTAATTTAATCATTTAACAATTAAATAATTAATTAATTAATTAAATACAAATATATTAAATATATGTATTATATTTACATTAAATATTAAATACATATATACATTTATGATATTAGTCAAATATCTCAATTTGACAATGATAAATGTGTATTTAAACTAATCAAGTATTATATGTAAATACACAATAATTAAGGAAATGACTATCGGGTCCCTAAACATGTATTTTGCGTTTAACCTTTAAACGACTTTATAAATAATCAATATTATTTATAAATGTTGCTCTTGCTCTACAAGTATATTTCTTATTGAGACTCTCTAGATTCAGGCATATCCGTCACGAAATCCAATTTCGTGTCCATAATTTATCCACCCGTAAGTATGACGATCACGGATAAACTCGCTGAATCATACAGGTCGAGGTCATGGCAAATGTATAATTCCTCCGTCACAGTATCCGGATATATCCCATAGATATAGATGTAAACGTCAAATCTCTATGGGGATTATCCAGTCGACTATTCTATTAGCAATCTAAAAAAGAACATTTAGAACTAACTTCTAAATTGTACCACGGGCCCATGGATTTTATTGATTGCTAATCATATGGACTACCTATGCTCTGATACAAAGAACTGACGGATCCTATCTTGATACACACAGGACACCCTGAGGATCTATCTACACCCAACGAACAGGCGGAGTCTGATCTAATAGATCGGTGGCGTGACTGTCATCTAAGTGTAGAAGATGTCTCATGTGCCCACAGTGGCATCTAAGTCTAAGAATCACAAGTGCTAATTAACTCGATAAGATTCTTATTGATGTTGGTGTACCATCCATTAAGAATCTTCGGTGAGTCGTTCAGTGTTTATCCGCTATAAACACCTACACGTCTATACTAGTCTCCAAGACTTATGGTTCATTGAGAAACCATTGGAATCATATATTCCAGTATACGGCATGTACCGGTCTCAATGGGTTTACTATACTGACCAAGTAGTGTAAACCTTGACCAGGAACCGTCTGAGAATGACAACGTCATGAAACAACTCAATGTCAGTTGCGACGCTTTTGCAACTGTACCATGACTAGTAATTCTAAGGTCATTAAATCTTTACCATATTAAAAGATACATTATATTATAGAAACTGCATATATTATTCAAAATAATAATATTTTACAGAAGTATTCATAAAGAAATACAATCGGGAATTGGCGCTGTGAGCACCAACCCCAACATAAACTGCCATAGCCTGCCAAATTGTCCCTTTCATGTCATAAGAACTGGTGGATACCAAAGAAGAAAGAAGATGAGATTACCCGGTTCACTACATTTAAGCCACCATGACCATTTGGGTGGTTGCGTCTGGCTGAAGACGTTAAACTTAGCGCTAGCGGAGAGGCAACCCTTGCATTTATTTTATTATTATTTTTCTTTATTTTTAATTTTTATTTTTATTGTGTGCTATTTGTTTATTTATACGTTTTGCATGCTATTTATGCAGGTAGCACGAGACACACAACGCCTGCGCAACCAAATTCTAACCAGCAGGAGCCTGATCAACTCCATGCATGGTAGTGTTGTTCCTTAATCTGGTTTCTTTATATTTATCTTACATTGAGGACAATGCAAGTTTTAAGTTTGGGGGTGTGTGCATGTTGTTTACTTGTTTAAGTTAAAAAAAATATTTGTTTTTAGTCCTCGAAGTAAAGCATAAATCCTATGATGAATTTTGTTTGTTTATGAATGAAATTTTAGAAATGATAAGTTACCAATTTACTTTTATCTGATGCCTTAAGTAGTTGATCTATGTTAGACTCGTAAGCACTCAATTATAGGTTTTTAGCAGTGAAAACTTAAGTAGTTGACAAGGTGACTAGTTGAAGAAATTGCATGTCGATGAATGATCGTTTGCTTAGATATCTATCTTGATTTGCTAGTGTTATGATGTATGGTATGGATAAGAAATAAAAGAAAAAAAAATATCTAAAGAAAGAAAATAAACCACCTATAACCGATAAGCGTGAAGCTACCCATGGGAGTATTAGGACCACCATGAGGAGAAATGCTACCTTAAAGGGTAGGTGAGTTGAAAAAAAGTGCAAAAAGAGAAGTAAAAAGAGACAAAAAAAGAAAAGAAAAATCATACCATACTGAGCACAAAATAAAGCAATTACAGAGCTTAATTGAGATATCTAAGTTGGTTTGACCCATCGATCTCAATTTTTAAACAAAATCATTAAGTTGGCTTACGTAGGAATCAAACTGTGACTGAACCTTTAGATAATTTATTCAAGAATTTAAATTTGAGTCACATTGCGTACTTTGAAGGTTCTCTAATTTCATTTATAAGCTTTCTTTAAGGACAATTTTATGCGTAACTATCAGGACTATGCTTTTGTTATTTTTATATTTTTGTATGATTGTGTGTGAATGACGTTTGTGGGTATCATCGTTGTAAGCCCTCACGAGACTATAACTCGTCCACTAGGGTCGCCTAAGGGTTTAAAGGATTGTTGCATACGCTAAATGCAATCGTGATCCCTACGAAAGTGGCTTAGTTAATTTAGTTATTTTTAATTGTTTATTTGAATTTAGTTTTTATTTTGTCTTTTGCTCGGGACTAGCAAAATCTTAAGTTTGAGGGTGTTTGATAAGTGCGGTTTATACCCACTTATTATGGCATTCTTAGCCCATTATTTTGTTATGTTCTGTGCCATTTAATGTCATTTATAGTTTATTTTATGTTTTATTTACAGGAGCATTAATACATGGATCTTGGGACATTTGCACGTGTTTTGGGAATTTTCGGATGCAAGGAACACGTGGGGCCAAAAGAATGAGTTACAAAAGTTGACCAAAGGAATTGTTAATTAAAGAAAGAAGGAAGAAGTGGCGTGAGAGAAGGCAACAACTCTTTGAAGAAATAAGAAAGTCACGTGGACCTTTGAGAGAGAAGGCATGTGTGGGCCCTAGCTTGGTGTTTGATTTTACAAAATAAGTAAAGAAGAGAAGAGGGAAGCTTGGAAAATAAATTGAAAAGTTGATGTTGACCAAGTTGAGAGCATATACACGTGGGCCATATTTTTGAAAGAAAGAGAAGCCACAATTGTTGACCAAGTGAGAAAAGAATGAAATAAAAGAAGAAAGCACGTGGGCCCCATTGCATTATTTAAAGGGAGCTGCGCAGAACACATACAAATAAACAGCGCCACAGCGCCAATAATTAGGCATTGTGGCACCTGCAAGCCACAACACTCCATACAATTTACCGAGAGAAGAGCACCGCGGTGCCAATTGACCAAGGCTACGGTGCTACGGGGAAAAGCCACGCGTGCGCAGGAACGTGAATTTTAGGGTTTTATAAGATGCTTAATGACCCAATGCTCTATTATAAATACATTAGTTCATCATAGACTAAACAAAAAGAGGTTAATACACATCACAAAACACCAAAACATATATTTTTAGAGATCCAAGGATGAGGATTAAAGAGCAAAAAGAGGAGACAAATACGGTGACGTCTGAAGAGGAAGAGATTCAATTCCGGTTTTATCATCTTATTTCTTTCTTAGAACTCTAATGATTTCCATTAGATTCATGACTTTTTTATCATTGTTTTTATCTTTTGTCATGAAATAAACTCCTTAATTCTGGAGAATGATGTAACTGATGCTTGAACCATGTATTATTCGCTAATTTTGTTATGAAGTTTTATTGATTTATTTATATTCTTTTGAGTTTAATGCTTTATGTTTGTTGGCCACAAATATGATGATATATGTTTGAAATCTATCACTCGAGAGAGGGGATTTTGAATGGATCTAGAGAATATGACCTAGGATTTTATAGAGTTCGAGAGAATCTGTAGTTCTTTTGAAGTCGTTAATATAGAATCACAAAGCGTAATGAGTTGTTAACTATTGGATTTTTATAGAGATATTGAAGTCTGTAGTTGATGATATTTTCACTCGGCACTCGAGAGAAGGAGTGGATATTTTCGGAGTCTTGACTTATAAACAATATAACTGAACAAGGATTAATTGGCATGATAAATATATGGGTGACAGCTAGGTGAAATCAGGATCTAGATTCTCTATTGTATTCATCCCTCATATATAATTATTTTCATATTTATTTATTAAAATCTTTATTATTTTTTATCTAAATAAAGTTAGGATTATCAATTGTAGTATTTAGTGCGAGTTAACGCAATCCCTGTGGGTTCGACACTCTAAACTCATTTATACTAAAACTTGACACCATACATTTGCGGTATGATATAAAAAATCACAACGGTCGCATTGGGTTATCATCCTCAAACTAATGGCCAAGTTGAAGTATCTAATCGGAAGATCAAATAAATTCTTGAGAAAATGGTGAATATCAACCAAAAGGATTAGGCCATGAAGCTTGATGATGCTTTATGGGCTTATCAGACTGTTTTTAAAATATCAATCGGGATGTCACCATACCGATTGGTATTTGGAAAGGCGTGTCACTTGCATGGTTAATTGGAGCATCACGCTTTCTGGGTGGTAAATAATTGAATTTCGATCTAAAGGCAACAGGTGACCAGCGTCGCCTTCAACTAAATGAAATGACAGAATTCCGAAATGATGCTTATGAGAATGCCAAGATCTATAAAAAAAATGAACAAAGCAGTATCATGACAAACAAATCCTCCAGCGAGTATTTTGTCCTGGCCAACAAGTGTTGTTATTCAATTTGAGACTCAAACTGTTTCTGGGTAAACTAAAATCGCGATGGTATGGCCCTTTTACCATCAATGAGTTCTTTCTATATGGGGCGATTGAAGTTCAGAGTCAGGATGAGTGAGTTTTTAAAGTTAATGGTCAACGCCTGAAACACTACTACGAGACTGAAGAGAGAACGGTCGAAAACATCCTTATTGATGTCACGAAGTAAGAATGGCTTGATGTCAGGCTGAAGACAATAAACCAAGCGCTTATTGGGAGGCAACCCAATGGATTATATTGTTAGTAAGTATCTAGTTATCAGTTTTTCAATTTTAATTTTTTTTTTTTTAAAATTACGTGTCGCAATGCCAACTTCTGGTGTCGTGACGCGGGGTCTCACAATCCTCTTACTAAAACTCCGAGAGGAACGAGTCGTAGCGCCAGTTTTTATCATCCGACGCGTCGTAAAATCCAGCCCTTCACACTCAGCTCTTAAGACGCGTCCAGTGCCTAAAAACAAAAATGGAGGACACACCTTAAAACCTTTTGGACACAATCAAATTCAAAGTGGTAAGAAACAAAATGTACATTTTTTTCTTTACTTCCCTTTCTTGTTTTATATGAATATGCTAGTTTGATTCATATCAAAGCTAGGTGTATCATCCGAAGAATAGTAGGGAGAAGAAGTTTTTGATTTCGCCCAAATAGGCCCCAATCTCGTTCCTTGGGTATTCTTAATTGTGTGTGGATGGTGCTTTGGTGCTTAGAAAAGGTTGTTTAGAGTTTTTTTGGCATTGAGTGACATCAAGTGAAGGCAACAAGTTGTTGGTATTGACCTTGCCCACCTAGTGTTTGATGAATTGGACCATAGATAAATCTTTTTTCTGTTGAGAAGGTTGAGTGTGTGGTGTGGTGTGTACACAGTATTGGAGACAAGAGTGGTGTTATGGCCCCGAAGAAGAAACATAAGGCCTCATCCTCACTTACTGATGACCCCAAATATTTTTGGAATGAGGAGGCGTTTAACAATTTCAATGCGTTGCTTTCAAATAACCTAATTCAGGAGCTGGGAATTAAGGTCACCATTGCACTTGATCCCGATATAGCGCATATAATTCAAAATCAGAGATGGGAGAATTCACTAGACCCACTGCTGATGTGGTTGTGCCTGTGGTCTGGGAGTCCTATGAAAATTTGAAGGTGCATCACGAAGGCATGAAGGTGTTTGTCAATGGTAAAATGGTATCGTTCGACCAACACACTATCAACACATTTTATCAGTTGACAGACATTGACGAAGACGAGTATACTTCATATTTGGAGGAAGACCTTGATTATGAGGAGATCATAAATACCTTATGTAGAGAATGTGCTAGTTGGGAAACAAATCAAGGAGTCGCAGTGCATTTTAACAAGACAGCCTTAGAGAAGTATGATAGGGCTTGGTTTTTTTCATTTCTGCTAAACTTATGCCAGCCAGTCACACATCTCATGTGACCAAGGATCGTGCCGCTCTCATTTATGCAATTATCACTGGCAAATCTATTAATGTTGGGCACATAATTCAAGACTCAATCTTTGATGCTATAAGGGGTATGACTACACTTGACCTTCTTCACCCGTCTCTGATCATTGATTTATGACACAATGCGGGGGTTACATGGGATAAGAGTGGAGAAATAGTGACTGCCCAGGTTTCGATTGATGCGGGTATTCTTTCCCATTATAAGAACAAGGATGATGATGAAACACAAGATTCTGGTCCTTCCAGATTGGCTAGTTCTTCTCGAGGTGCGAGTTTGGCCCGTCCTCATCCATTGATGACTCCTACATCTCGTCTTAATTTGGGCGAATGACTATCCTTACTTGAGAAAGAGACACGACGTCACAGACAAGTAGAGGGTATTTTTCAGGAACATGTTGACAACTATATGGCTTATTCTGTGGACTTTAATTCTGCCTTGGTGGAAATGTTGGAGAACGGCAAGCTTAATTCAGGACCTAATTCTAGGCACTGCATTTTTGCATATAAGTCCCCATGATGAGTCTCACATGGAGACACTACCTCTTTAAATTATGGAAGTCGCAGGAAACAGACGTTGGAAGGGAAGAGTCAGATATTGACATCTTGTTGGATTTAATTCGCTTGTTTAGCTTCGGGTTCGCTTGTTGGACCTATGTTTTAAAACATATCCTTAGCCCAAACCCCTACAAGACACACACCAAGCCCACACACCAAGCCCACCAAAATGGACCAAACTCACGCCCATTAGCCTTCCAAATTAAACAAAACACACATTAAACACATGCTAAAATCAAGAAAAATCACATTCCCTAATTAAAAGATACAAATCAAATCTCATCAAATAGTTTCCTAATCCACTTAAATTACATTCCCTAATTAAAAGATACAAATCAAATCATATCTCTAACCAAAAGAAGAAATCAAATCAAATTAAAAGATATTCCAAATTAAAAGATATCCATATAAATGCACAAATCTTTTCCCTATTCACACAAAGATTACCCCTCATTTGCCTATAAAAATAACCCTTAACCCAACCTTAGAACCTCTAGCCCATTCTCACATATACGGCACCCAAAAAAACCCCTTAGCCTCTCAACTCCACTCTCGGCAACACAACCTCTCACTCACGTCCACAAGAATCTCACGTAATTGCCTCATTCAAGCCTCTCATGTAAGCCACATGCTCCACACATCAACTCCACTACACGTAAGAAGCCCCATAGCTACCTCACGCCTAACCCTTCACATATCAGCCTATTCACGCCACCTGCCTTCATCAGCCTTCACGCTAAAGTCCTCATTAGATACTGCCCCTTTCACGCCTAGCCACATAACCCTTCATCACTCAGCACCCTCACGCCACAGCAAGCCCTCAACGTCACTCCTCATTCTTCACGCCACAGTAAGCACTAACTCACCACATACCATTCAACAATTCCCGTAAAACCCCCTAAACAACCCTAAAATTATCGTTGAAACTGTCCAGTCCATTACCGCATATAACCCCGCAAACTGCCCTTGCAATTATCGCAAACTACACTTAAAAAACTGCCCAAAACAGTCCCACTTTGTGATTTGTGCTTTAGTTAACTGTGTCTACTGTGGGTTGAAGGAGTTTAATCAAAGGCATTATTAAGGCTAGGTAATGGTTTGATGTCTTCCTTCATTCACTACCTTTCTATAAGGAAAAGTTGTGAAGGCACCTAAATAATCATTTACCCGTAACTCACTGTGACAAACTAATTTGGAGGACTTGTTGTTTATTCCTGTCACCAAGGCGATAAGAGCCTAAGAGGCTTGGGTATTTAAGAGAGTTCGTTCCACCCTCCATCTGGGGAATCTACAATGAGAAATCCATTTGATAGTCAGTCATGCACCATAACTCGTTGGCACGTACCTTAGTGTATAAAAAAGCTGTGCTCACTTGGTCGCTTGAACCCTTGAGTGAGGAGTCCTAGTTATGGGCAATCCTTCGCCGGCAAGAGCCTTTGTCTATACCCCCGTAAACTCACATGTGAACCATAGTTATATGACCAATAGAAACTATTCTGTTATGTTTGCGTTTAGGACCGTTGTCATTTGGATTTACTTGGACTTTTTGTCATTAGGTATGAGCTTGTTGGGCCATTTAAACTAGGACGAGTTCGTGCTTTATGGAAATTGGGCCAAAAGCTTCTAAAATGACGATGAGCCACTTTATGTTTAGGCCTCTTACCATCTCTGACAACACGTGGGTGGGTCCTATGCTGTGTGTGCCAAAGAAATGAGGAATTACTGTAGTCATAAATGAAAAGAACGAGCTGATTCCAATAAGAACAGTGATTGGATGGAGAGTATGCATGGACTACAGGAAACTGAACAAAGCAACAAGGAAAGATAATTTTCCGCTGTCATTCATTGATCAGATGTTAGACAGACTGGCGGGACATGAATTCTATTATTTTCTAGATGGATACTCGGGGTACAATCAGATTGCCATCGCTCTAGAAGATCAGTAGAAAACCACTTTAACATGTCCGTATGGTACTTTTACTTTCCGCAAGATGTCATTTGGACTATGTAATGCTCCTGTCACAATTCAACGTTGCATGATGACCATCTTCTCGGACATGCTGGAACAAATTATGGAGGTTTTCATGGATGATTTCTCTGTGTTTGGAGACTCTTTCGACCACTGCTTGCAAAATCTGGAACAAGTGTTATAAAGGTGCGAAGATACCATTCTTGGCTACGGGTCGAACTGTTATTGATGTACAAAAAGGAGAACTAACCATGAAAGTGCAGGACCAAGAAATTACCTTTAATGTTTTCAAAGCCATGAAATTCTCGAGTGATGAGAAGGAGGAGGAATGTTTAAGAATTGAAGTTGTTGATAATATTATCCATGATAATGATGCAATGCCACCTCCCATGGATAAACTTGAAGCTTGCATCACCAACATGACTGACAGCGAGCTAGATGCTGAAATTCTGGAATGTATCAACTATCTTGACAAGTCATTTCGCTTCAAATCGATACCACAAGTGGAAAGTCTGGAACTATCGAAAAAGTAGCGAATCAAGCCTTCGATTGAAGAACCACCATAGCTGGAGCTAAAGTTACTCCCGAACCATCTCAGGTATGCATTCTTAGGAAACTCTTCTGAATTACCTGTGATTATTTCTTCTTCGCTAACATTGGAGCATGAAGAAAAGTTGCTGAGAGTGTTACGAGAACACAAGAAAGCCATTGGCTGGACTATAGCAGACATTCGAGGTATTAATCCATCATTTTGCATGCACAAAAGTTTGATGAACGACGAGTACAAACCCACAGTGGAGCATCAATACAGACTAAATCCAATCATGAAGGAGATCGTGAAGAAAGAAATTATCAAATGGTTGGATGCTGACATCATCTACCCCATCTCTGACAACACTTGGGTGAGTCCTATGCAGTGTGTTCCAAAGAAATGAGGAATTACTGTAGTCACAAATGAAAAGAATGAACTGATTCCAACAAGAACATGGACTGGATGAAGAGTATACATGGACTACAGGAAACTGAACAAAGCAACAAGGAAAAAACATTTTCCGCTGTCATTCATTGATCAGATGTTAGTCTGGCGGGACATGAATTTTATTATTTTCTGGACGGATACTCGGGGTACAATGAGATTTCCATCGCCCTATAAGATCAGAAGAAAACCACTTTTACATGTCTGTATGATACTTTTACTTTCCACAGGATGCCATTTGGATTATGTAATGCTCCTGTCACATTTCAATGTTGCATGATGGCCATCTTCTCGGACATACTGGAACAAAGTATGGAGGTTTTCATGGATGATTTCTCTGTGTTTGGAGACTCTTTCGACCACTGCTTGCAAAAGCTAGAACAAGTGTTATAAAGGTGCGACGATACCAACTTGATACTCAATTGGGAGAAATGCCACTTCATGGTGCAAAAGACATTGTTTTGGGACATCGGATCTCACAAAAGGGAATCGAGATTGGGACATCGGATCTCACAAAAGGGAATCGAGGTAGACAAAGCAAGGATCGAGACAATTGAAAAAATCCTCCACCAACATCTGCCAAAGGGATTCAGAGTTTTCTCGGACATGCAGGCTTTTATATGAGATTTATCAAAGACTTCTCAAAGATTGCTAAACCTCTGTACAATCTTATGTAGAAAGATGGGCCTTTAAACTTCACCAAAGAATGACACGAAGCTTTTGAGATCTTGAAACAGAAGTTGGTCTCTGCCCCCATCATAGTAGCACCAGATTGGACCCTTCCATTTGAGGTAATGTGCGATGCTAGTGATTTTACTATAGGTGCAGTTTTGGGACAACGCAAAGCAAAGATTTTCCATACCATTTAATACTCCAGCAGAATTCTGAATGAAGCACAACTCAACTACACAACCACTGAAAATGAGTTGCTTGCAGTTATGTTTTCTTTTGATAAATTATGCTCCTATCTGTTGGGTCCCAAAGTGGTGGTCGACACAGATCATTCATCAATTAAATACCTGATCGTGAAGAAAGCTTCCAAACCCAGATTGATCTGTTGTATACTTCTATTGCAAGAATTCGATGTGGAGATCAGAGACAGGAAAAGGGACAGAAAACCAAGTGGCTGATCACTTATTGAGGCTCGAGAATAGAGAAATAGCTAGCAATGAACTGACAATCAAAGAAACTTTTCCAGATGAACAGTTGTTTGCCATGAAACATCATGATGTCCTTTCGTAGGCTAACTATGTCAACTACATAGTATCGGGAAAATGGTCGTTGGAATGGACAACTCAGCAACGGAAGAAATTCTTCAAAGAAGTCAAGCACTGTGTCTGGGATGAGCCGTACCTGTTTAAACGTTGTGCTGATCAATTACTGAGACGTTGTATCCACATGAGGAGGTCAATAGTGTTTTTCAACATTGTCATTCATCACCATACGACAGACACTTCAGCGGAAATAAAACTGCAGCCAAAGTCCTACAATCAGGTTTGTTCTGGTCCACTCTGTTTAAAGATGCTTACTTATTTGCTCTTCAATGTGACAGGTGACAGAGAACAAGAAATATTTCGAGGAGAAATGAAGGACCTCTGTAAAATATTCTGGAATTGGAGATATTTGATGTATGGGGGATTGATTTTATGGGACCCTTTGTTCCATCATTCGGAAACCTGTACATACTTGTTGTAGTAAACTATGTCTCTAAATGGGTTGAAGCAATAACACTGCCATCAAATGATTCAAAAGTGGTGATAAAATTCCTTAAAAAGAATATTTTCACTCGCTTCGGAACACTTCGGGTGATTATCAATGATGGTGGCACATATTTTTACAACAGATACTTCGATGCACTCATATCCAAATATGGAGTTACTCATAAAGTTGCAACTGCTTACCATCCACAGTCAAATGGACAGGTTTAAGTTTCAAACAGGGAGATCAAAAGAATTTTGGAAAGAACCATTGGATCAACGAGGAATGACTGGTCTGAAAAACTGGATGATGCACTGTGGGCCTACCGGACAGCTTACAATATACCCATTGGTATGTCCCCATATCGAATGGTGTTTGGGAAAGCGTACCATCTGCCAGTTGAGCTTGAATACAAGGCATACTGGGCACTAAAGAAGTTGAATCTTGATCCACAAGCTGCAGGAGAAAAAAGGCTCCACCAACTTAACGAATTGGAGGAATTTTGCCTACAAGCTTATGAGAATGCCAGAATATACAAAGAAAAGACGAAGAAATGGCATGATAAAAAATAGTGCGCAGACAACTGGAGCCATGGCAGCAGGTGTTGTTATACGATTCACAGTTGAAACTTTTCACTGGAAAGCTGAAATCAAAATGGTCAGGTCCATTTGTGATTACTCAGGTTTTACCATACGGAGTTGTTGAGATATACAATCCCAAGTCCAACAACACATTCAAAGTTAACATCTAGCGTGTCAAGCACTACTGGGGAGAATCAATTGAGCGACAAAAAGAAAGTGTCACACTTTCAGATCCAGCCTAACATTCGGGCAATCATGTCTAGCTGACGATGTTAAACTTAGCACTAGCTGGGAGGCAACCCATGCAATTTGTGTATATATTTAGATTTGGTGTGTTTTATTTTTGTGTGATTTCTGTAGGTAAAGTCACATTTCAGGATGGAAGACGTTCTCGTAAATCTTCACAAGCAATTTCCTACTCTCCCTCAAATCTCTCTGATGAAAGTTTACAAAGCTCGCTTGAAATGGATGAGACTAATGATGATCAAAGGTATTCCTAATGACATTCGTTGGATTATTGAAGCACGAGTCCGATTGGCAGGTAAGTCTTCTAACATCTGCCTGGTTTAGGAAGAAACACCTATGCTAAAAGAATTGGTGTTTGTTATAAATGTACTCGCATGACATGTAATACTCGTTGTCGTTCTTTAGGAATGATATATGATAACCGTGAAGATAAGATTAAGTTCATTAGGGATGGCTCGAGTAAGGAGTCTTTGGATGATATATCTAAGACTCTTGAGACGCATTCCAGTGGATATGTGCATCATGCAATTCACATGTTATATACATAATTCCGATAAGAAAGACAACAATATAGTCTCGGGAATCTGACTTTAAAAGACCCTGTTTGCCAATTTATAAGAAAATTGGATGGGAAGTTTGTCCCTGATGCATAGATGTCATTCAAGCTGTTACTTTCTGTAAATATTATTTTCTTTGTCTTTAACTAATAATTGTGATTTTTTTTTGTTATTTTTTTTTATTTTCTCCGACAGGATCCAGACTTTTACGATATATTTTACTGTTTCACTAATAATTGTCATTTGGCAGGTACTAGTGCTATTATTACTCACCCTTTTTCAGGTGTTATAAATTCAACTCATCATTGCACTCTTGAAGACATCCAGAGTAAAAATGGAAGCCACTTCAAGAAGATGATTTGTAAACATCTGTGTGTTCTGCGGTACTATTGTTGGTTCTAAACCAGAGTTCTTTGAGGCAGCACATGAATTGGGTCGAGTCATAGCTGAAAAGAATATGCACCTAGTATATGGCGGTGGCAATCTTGGACTAATGGGGATCGTTTCAAGGGCTGTACAGGAAGAAGGCAGCCAAGTCTTGGGAATCATCCCAAAACCTTTGGCGGAGGTGAATCTTATTAGACCATCAAATGGAGAAGAGCTAATCATGCCAGGTATGTCTGAATGATTGGTAGAAATGATTAACTATGCTGATGCTTTTATTGCTTTGCCATGTGGCTTGGGCACGATGGAGGAAATTTTACAGTGTTATCCTGGGCGAACTTGAACATACACCCGAAACCGATTGGACTATTCAACGCTGATGGATTTTATAATTTTATTTTTGTATTTCTTGATGATGCCCGAAGAAATGGGTTCGTGTCAAAACCTGCAAAAGAACTCCTCTTTACTGCCAGAACTGCCCCAGATTTAATTGACCAAATCTCACAAATTGACCTTATCCTTTCCAAGATAAACTGGTCTGATAACGATCGTGGTAAAAAGCATCGGATAAACTGGATCTTAACCTTTAATTGATATTTTTAGATGTAGAATTTCAGCTAACCAGGTACTATCTTCTAAACTCATCTTCTACTTTTTAAGACATTGGAGACAATGTCTCATTTAGGTTTGGGGGAGAGGAATAGTTTACTAGTATCTTGTTTTTATTGTGTTATTTTTAGTCAAAAATTTTCAAAAATTTTCAAAAAAATTAAAAAAAAATTATTTTTTAAAAATTATTTTGTTTTTGTGTTTTTAATTTGATTAATCATGTGAAATGGGTGTGAGATAGCTGTGTAAGGAATTTCCACTCCTGAGACGTATCTCAACATATTTCGTAACAAGTTAATTTTTTTATTTCCTTTTGAATTATTTAATTTGTGAATTCTCCATAATACTGACTAAATTATATCTTCATATGTTCAGTTGACATGTATTATCAACATGCATGGTAACATACAACCATGAGATGTATTTGAAAAGTTTGTAATATTCAGTGCTATAGTTTAATTGGAGGAAGCATCTAAAAAGCAATGGAATAAAAAAAATGTGTGTTTAAAAAAAAAGTAACAAAAAAAATGTCTGAGATCCGAGTCATTAAGTCCGTAGGGGTGTTTTAACACCTAGTGCCCTAAAGCCAATTGGTTTGGGAGTCACTGGCCCAAAGCTCGGTACATGGATCAAAAATGTTATAAAAAAAAAAAAAAAAACGTCTGAGATACGAGTCATTAAGTCCGTAGGGGTGTCTTAACACCAGTGCCCTAAAGCCAACTGGTTTGGGAGTCACTGGCCCAAAACTCGTTACATGGATTGAAGATTTTGCTTTCTTTATTTTATGGAAAAAAAAATCCATTGCTAAAAGGGTGTGAATTCTGATATAACTTTAGGACAAAAATATTACTCTCTTTTCAACTACACTTATGAATATTGTGGGCACAATGATTTGATTAATACCTTGTTGGTTGTGTATATGAAGAATGGTAAAACTAATCAGAGAATTTACTTATTTGGTAATTAGAAAGAAAGAAAACAACTACTAACTTGGATAAGAAGTTTTACTTGTTTAGTCACTAACTTGTTTATTTTTTTTTCTCTTGTCTTTTTTCTTTTGTGTGCATTAGATTAACGTTTGTGGGTATCGTCACTGTAAGCCCTCACGAGACTACGACTCGTCTACTAGGGACACCTAGGGGTTTAAATGCTTGTTGCATATGCTAAATGCAACCGTGATCCCTTCGAAAGTGGCTTAGTTTAATTTTAATTATTTATTGTATTTTATTTGTTGTTTTGCTCAAGGACTAGCAAAATTCTATGTTTGGGGTGTGATGAGCGGAAAATATAACAATATTTACCACCCATTAACCTAATATTTTATTTAGTTTCTCGGGTTTGATAAATGTTTTGATGTGTTTTAGTTTATTTTACAGATAATATAAAATTGGGACTCAATGGAATGATTTAGGAAGAAATGTGGAACAAATAAGGACAAAAACTGGACTTGATATTTTGATTTTAGAGATTGAAAACTTGAAATGGCGTTCTAACGAAGTACAATTTCGGAAATTCTAGTTTTGCGCAATTGTCGTATTTTGGCAATAACATCTTACTCTGATATCGGATTGAGGTGATTCAAGTTCCGGATTAAAGAAGCCTCAAAGATCTACAACTTTGAAGTTCATAATAATTTCGAATTCTGAAGGTTCCATGACCTAAATTAATAAAACATTCGGAAGTATGTTATGTGTAATTATTTTAGTCATTTTCAAAATAAAAAAAAATAAAAAAAATAAAAATAAAAATTGTCAAAATTAGAGGATTTGGTGCCATATTTGGTGCCATGTTTGGTGGAGCAATTGATGGAGAAATTGGTGGAAGCCTTTAGATTTGCCTATAAATACAAAGCTAAACTTTGTAAATTTTTCATGCTTTCTTTGGAGGAATTTCTCCATGAAAACCTAAAGGAAAGTGTCTTGTGTATTTATTTAAGTTTTCTTGTATTTTCTTTTTATTTAATTAATAAAATTTTGTGTGTTTTCATTTACAGCATGAGAAGGTAATCTCATTCTGCTGGGGTGAAAATGTGAGACTTTTAATATAATAAAATAGATTAATCTCCCTTATTTTAATTAAAATTTGGATTAATTAGTTACCGCCTATATGGTCGGTTAAGATGACAACCTTATTTACCGCCTATATGGTCGGTTTTACATTTCAGATGTAGTTTCTGCCTATATGGTCGGTTTAGGTAATAACCTTGTTACCGCCTATATGGTCGGTTGGATTTAATTGAGACAAATGGAATTACCGCATTTATGGTATGGTTAAATATAATTAATTAATCGGTAAACATTGACAATAAGGGAGATTTCTAATTTTGAAATATTAAAAGTGGATCCTCTAACCCCCAGTATTTTCTTTATTGTTTTATTTACGTTTTTAATTTCCAGCTTTTACTTTATGTCTTTTATTTTATTTAAGCTTTTACTAGCCTTAGATATGTGTTGTAACTAAGCTCGTTATCTGGGGTTGTGATGATTTCCAATATCACTGGTTTATAAGGGGTTATTTTACGGTTAGGGTAATATAAAGGTTTATTTATTGAGTCTTAGTCTTAATGCTTCTTGTTAACTGGCCATTAATAAGATTGATCTGGTAAACTTAAAATAAACTTGGAAAAGAAATTTTAGGTCTAAACCTTAGACTCAATAACCCACGATCTTCCTTGAGGATAGATAACCCTTTAATATATTTCCTTACAGGATAGGAATATACCTGTCGGGCGGGGGTACCATAATTGGAACTTAATCTTAATGAATTCAGGTAACTTGGTTGACATAAGAATATGATTAATTGGGTTATACTGGATATTTGTATCTGACCATCAGAAGAGGCTTTTACATATTTTCGTGTTCCAGGTTAATAAACAAATATATATTCACAAACGTAATATAACAACTTCATCTTTTAAAGATATTGGAAGGATTCACAACCCTGGATGGTTTCATAATATTGAATTTTCATCAATTTACTTTCGTGCAATTTTATCTACTTGTTTTAAGTTTAAAGTCATCATCCAATCAAACAACCAATCCATTAGATACTTGTAATAATTTGGCTTCATAAATTAATAGCTTAGTTATTAAGTCCTCGTGGGATCGATACTTTTTATATTACTTGAACGATACGTGCGCTTGCGTTATACGCGTGTGATTACGCCGATCAACGACCATCTCAAGTAAGTGCCCTCAACCTAGATTTTCTTTATTTTGAGAATTGGGGGCATTGCTCGATTTCAGTTTGGGGATGTTGTGTGGTGTTTGCGTGTGTTGTGTTGCATATTTATGTTGTTTTTCTGATTTCGTTTCCTTTAT